>JAQGBA010000483.1:0-33255 GCA_034698125.1 Prionchulus punctatus | reverse complement strand
TTTATCTATCACGATCTATCACGCAGCTGTCAAAAAATTTGAACTTCCGCGCGTCGTCACATTACCTGCGCATCATCACCCACCACGCACCCCTCGAAAAAAAGTCCAGATCTCGATGAGAAAGTCCAGAAATGGTTCATATAGTGTTCAGTGAAGAAAACTAACTACTGCATTTGCGTATTTTTCTTATGTTTCATATTTTGGCTCGATTTTGCTGTTGCAAAATTTGCTTTTTCCTTTGTAAATCATTGCATTTTACTGATATACTAGTATTGTATAAGCAAAACATGCGATAATACATACCGGCTATCGGGTGATAATACCATGCGACAATCACATCTGATTATTAACACGAAATCAAGTAAATCAAATCAAAAAGACGAAATCGAAAAATAAAATACTACATTTTTGCTTTTTTTCTTGATATGATAAAGAATTGCTTCAATCTAAACCAAACAAATATTTCGACTAAATCAAAAAGATATTCAAGACAAAAAAGTAATACAATTAAATTAAGTGGCAAAAATGAAATAAAGCTCCTAAAACTTAAAACACATTCTAAGTAAACATTTTTTTGTATTTTAAAAAAAGGTAGTTAATTAAAGCAATCGGTCAAAATAACAAGCGTTTCAACCAACTTAACTGTGTTTTTTAACTCTACCCACTGGCACATTTTGCTGATGGCTCGCAGAAAAAACGCTAAATTCGTAAAAAGAACATGTGTCTCAAGCTATGGACCTGTTTTTTTTAACTGCTGACGCGAGTTCTAAACCTGCTGACGCAAGCTCTAAACCTGCTGACGGAGTGCTAAACCTGCTGACGTGAGTTCTAAAGCTGCTGACGCGAGTAATAAACCTGCATGACGCAAGTTCTAAACCTCCTGACATAAGCTCTAAACCTGCTGATGCAAGTTCCAAAGCTGGATGATGTGCCTTTAAAAGAACTCAATGTTGGTCGATGCGATTTCACAATCTTTCCTTTTTTATCTTTCGCATAGAGGCGTAGTCCCCAATTGGAATCGTTAACAATGATCGAGATATCGAGTGCAATAAATAAAAGTTCCCATTAAATTGCCAGTGACATTTAACAGTCTTTTACATTTATTTGAGCAGGTACCATAAGTTAGCGATGATATGTGTTGCAGTGCAAGCGATTGCCTGCATTCGATCAAGCGGAAAATAGAAACAAAAACTGTTCAACCTTGCATATGTAATATAACAAAACAAAATCCATTTGCGCCAAATCAACAAATATGGTTAGCAAGAAAATGCTCTCAGCTTTACTTCAACGCGCTTATTCGTCATTGAGCTTTCTTGCTCACAACCTTCGCAAATAATTCAATTTACTATTCACTGTGAACCACTGCAGAGTGAAGAAGCGTGCCATATTGTAGTTTAGCAGTGCGTTTCGAAAACACAGGCTAGCCATTTGTTTTTTTTTTAATGCATTTTGAGCATCATGATTAACGATGTAAGTGCAAATGATCGCTCCCTGGGACGAAATTTGCGCGAGAATGATGATCAGCAGACTTTTTAAGGATGTTACATGATAGCACTTGCACAAATTTATATGACTATTTCTGTAAAAATATGGAATGTAAAATGTAACTTTGTCGCCAAGCACTATTTACAGCTCGCACTGGAAACTTCGCATGCATAAACTCAGCAATAATTCACACAGCATTGAGTCTTTATTATGAGAAAAATAAAATTTGGTTAAACTTAATGACAGCGAAGTGTGCCAGGGACAAACGACCAATTGAATGTCAGTGTCAAAAAGTGTCAATTGAATTTGAAAACATAATTTCTGCCTGTCCGAATGCGAAAAAAAATGCAACTTTTGCTTAAATTTTCAATTTTATCATCAAGCGCACGCGCTATTTATGTCAAAACGACAGGGAATTTTCGAAGAAACTCATTTCTTCGTTTTACGAACTCTAGAAAGGCTGGTTTTATTTAATTTTGTTTTTTTATAGATTGACTTTAAAAATTTCATTTTATTTGAGAATAAAACAATTTTAGAGCAAAGGTTTCACTATACCTTGCGAACAAATAGTTTGCAAAATTAGTACGAAAACGTGAACTACGGACAAGAGACTTCCACCCAAAAACAAACCAAGGTGACCGCCAATTTGACCAATGAAGCCGTCGATGCTCAAAGATTTTTGTTCCGATATTTCTGTATACTAAAGAAAACAAGAAACGAATCTGGACTCATAGTTTTTTAACTGAGACTGAGACTTACCTGAATTTGATCTAAACTAATATCGATTTGCAGGTAATCGTCCAGTCGGTTTTCATCCATGAATCCATTGCTCATATTTTTTAAAAGATGCCGTATCCCGGCGGCTGGAAATTTCTTCGTAGATACCGTCGAACTGTAACTCCAAAATTCGCACAACGGTCGACATTGTCGCGAACAGTTGATCATAGCTTTTCTTACGACTGGCGACAAAATTATCTGCGCAATACAGTTTCGATGCTTCGTCGTGATGCAATATGGGATACGTTCGTTCAACAGGTGATCTCGAGGCACTGAATAGACGCAACCGCAATGCTGGTAAAACTTTCTCAGAAAGCAATCCGCTCGACATAATTCAACAGTGTATTTAGTTTTAAGAACTTGTCTATCCATGTCATTCCTGCAAGAGGAATTCGACCCGTCGTCGTACAAAATATTGTGATTGAGGTTCAGCGAGATCTGTGAGTAGGAACCCGACGATAGATGCAAGGTTTGCATACTAGTCGGGTCGTACTCCTTTTCCATCTTTAAGGTTACGCCGCTTGTGAACGCTGGCAAGTAAGTCCACCAGAGATCAGAATGGATATCGAGTATCAACGATAGACCGTTTCTTGACATATATTGCGGTGCATGGACTGCAATTAGGAAACACAGTCCATACTCAGAGTCCCGTATTGGTGTGATGGTTATGTTATTCAAATGGCACGGTTCTCTCAGGTAGAAACAAGATTTGATGAATTTGTTTTGCTCGTAACTTATATTAATAAGTAACGAAGTGATCACGCTTTCGCTCAACATGGACAGCTTTTCGTCGAGTCGTTCATCCGGCATGTAAGAAGGCTGTGAAAAAAATGCTTTCATCACGTCAAATCGATTATCAGTCAGGTACATGGATAAAATTGCATTCACTAAACCAACAGAAATATTCTGCTCTTTCACTTTTGTTGCATTCACGATGTTTGTGTTGCACAGCACGATATCGGGGAAATCGACGCCATTGTTCGTTCGCTTTATCTGATAGTATGTTGAAATCGGCTTGTTTTGAAAATCGTTGAAAACCTCCCAAATTTCAAATGATGCCGAGGCAACAGCCAAAGCGATTACCCCAGACCATAGCATTTTCCATACAATACTTTTATTTTTGTACCAATGCGGAAATCCATCGAATGTTGTAGTTTCGCAAAATTCTTTAAAAAATAACCTACCTGCCATAATCCCTGGGTTTAGAGAAAATTGAAAGTGTGGAAGTAATGCAAATGTATCTGATTAGTTTTTATTTTTTTGAAATCAAAATATAGAATTTGTATAGAATTTCTTTTTTAACGATGTTTGTTGAAAATTAAAAAAAATCCTCAACACCAATAAAATAAATAATGCATGTAATTAATTAACAAATGACAGTAAATTTCAGAGAGACCATGACAAATTAGCGTAATTAGTTAAATATTTTCCATGCTAATATTGTTAATTCTTGTTAATTGACTCGTATTAGAGGCAGGAAATTTCTTCGTAAACGCTGGAGAATTATTCCTATTCTCCAGTGACTATCATTTGTTAGCAAGAACATTTTTCTTTCAAGGTAACGATTTATTCAAAATATATGCAGTTAGTTATGGTTTCGTCCTAATTTAATTTTCGAAATTGAATATTGTTCAAATCTGAATATTTTCAAACGGTGATTGGTAAAGAATTGTCATTCGGTCAAAATTAAAATTTGTTTGATTCTTTGATTGCACTGCGTCTTTACAGCAAATATTTCGCTTTTCCTTACACAAATCGTTTATACATAGAACAAATGTGCATCCATTCAATGTCAGTTTTTACATTCGCAGGGTTTTCAGCCAAGGTAACATTGTCCATTATTGTTAAAAGTGGTCTTACACCCGCTGCTGGACTTTTCTTTGTCGACGTCGTTGACTGCCCCAAGATTCACATAATGGTCGACAATGTGTCAAACAATTGAATATGACTTTTCTCACATAGGTCTGGCGTTTTTGTCTTATTTCCTATTGTCGGCCAATTGAATATAATTGGTTAAATGAACAGATCCAAATTATTCCAGCGATTTTCATCACCACCTGTCGTGACGTGGCTCTCTTTTATTTCATCTTTTTTCACACTAGTTACAACTGCATGTAGTCCGTAAATAAACTTGGGCTGAAATTTCGAGAGCGTGCTCATTGGAAAAATCAATCTATCAACACATAACGATGCCATTATTGATTACCCTTTTCAATTTTTTAATAATGCACTAATAACTTATCACAAGTATAAGCAACATGTACTATTTTTAAGGTATCTCTAAAAAAGGGCATGCCAATGTGAACAACAAATGGACTGAGAGTGATTTTAATTTTGTATCAGAGTAAAGTCGACATTAAAAGTGGAGAACTTGGTAAATGTTAGTTTGCAATTTATATTCAATATTCAGGCGCAAATAGTCGCAACACTGCTGCAAATCGAGTTTCTCCTGCTTCTCCTGCTTCTCCTGTTGCAATACGGTTTTTTACCATAGTTGCATTTTTCGCACAGGTTTTCTTGGTGACAGCCAACCGCAATCTTTTCACTTTCGCCGAAGCTCGACTGGTAAGGTTGTTCCACTCGACACTCATACCTGCGGCAAAAACATCTCTTCTGTGGACAGAATCCTCGAAAAAGTATTGTCAAAGCTTCCTTACACAAAAAATGCGTGATCGAACAGCGATCGCAATTCGACGAAAAATGGCGTGGTTCCGTTGCAAGCTGCGGAAAAGCGTCTACACTTTTGCTTGTACTTCCTCGCAACTTTCTGTTTTTGCAAATCAACGACCATGCATCCATAATGCGATGACCATTTTTGTTGATGTTCTTTGCAGTTGAATTTGGCTTTTCCTAAAATTCAGATAATATAAGCCAGCGACCGATGATCAGCAAAAATGTCTTTTACATTTATGTACCAAACAAAGTAATAAAGCTGTGTTTTTTAGCAATCTCCTTCGGATCCAATCCACATTCCGCCATCGCCTTAACTAAAGCTTCGTCTATTTTTTTACTCATTTTATAGAAGCCACGACAAAAATCCAGATAAAAAACTATAGACAATTTTTGTTAGGATTCTTTGAAAAAATATCTCGAACAATGGTGAATCGGAAGTTTTAAAGGTATACGTATGCAATTTCCATGGTAATGGGAAATTAGAAAATGTACAAAATTGAAAAACGAATTTTTCATGAGAGCTTATTGGAATATTGATAGCGCATGGGATTTCATAGGATCAATCATTAGTAATTTATAGCTTCAGCCAAGTAGCAGAAAAAGTCAGTTAATGAAGACAAATATGAAAATATGGTTGACAGACGAGATTTCCTGAAAATTCAAGACACATATTTCGGATTTTTTTCGTGTAAAAAAAAGCGATTAAAGTCTCCCAACAGTGTCTCATATTTTCTATTTTAACATCCACACCAAAGTGACAGCTTCCTGTAGAATTACATATTCTGAATAATTTCTTAACTTGGCATTTGTTTTTAAATGCTACCACACAGTGCTACATTTCTTTTCTCGAAAACTAACAAAATAATGGATCGTTTGTTTTATTTGTCTGAGAGATATTTTCGTTGAAATTGAAAGCATTTTTTTCTTTCGAAATTCGATATGGTTAGTCGATTTTTGAACAAACTTGAACAAACAACAAACAATCTTCCTTTCATTATTCCTCAATTTTTCTTTCACTGACGGACAATGGGAAATAAGGTTTTCAGAGAATTTTGCGAAACAACCTCATTCGACGGATTTCCTCAATTGTACCGAGAGAAGAGCATCGGATGGAGAGTCGCTTGGTCGGCGATTGTTTTGCTGGCATTCGCCGCTGCATCGTTCGAAATTTGGAAAGTATTCGACGACTATCGACACAAGCCGATTTCAACATACTATCAAATCAAACAAACCAACAACGGAGTCGATTTCCCGGATGTCGTTCTATGCAATTCGAACGTAGTTAATTCGTCGAAAATCAAAGAAATTAATACGTCTAGGGAAATAATCAACGCCGTTTTGGCAATGTACCCAAACGACGATAGGCTGGAAGTGATGAATACATTTTTCCAGCCCGCTGCTTTTGTACCGAATGATCAACTAGATGAAAAGCTGTCGATGTTGAACGACAGCCAAATTACATCGATTCTCGTGGGTTTGACGTACGAGCAAAAAAAATTCATTAGATCTTGTTTCTACCAGAAGGAATTGTGCAGCTTGAAAAATATATCACTGTCATTGATAAGGGATTCTGATTACGGGATTTGTAACCTGATTCGAGTAAGATCAGCTCAATATATGCCCAAATCCGGGCTAACCCTAATTTTGGACGTCCACTCGGAACTGTGGTACACCCCTGTCCCATCATTCACAAGCGGGGTTGCAATAAAATTGGAAAAGGAATACGACCCTTCGACTGCTAAAAACCTACAAATATCGCCCGGATTTTACTCGCAGATTTCATTGAACCTCATGCATCACAAGCTTTTCGATGACGGCAAGAATTCATCGTGCAGCAACGACATTCCGAGACAAATCCTAAAAACCAAATATACTATCGAGCTCTGTAGATCGGAATGTTTTCTCAAGAAAGTCTACAAAAATTGCGCTTGCGTACCTTCGGTGCCGAGGGATAATCTTCTCAACCATCACATCCCCTACTGCATCACGACAAAGAGACAGTTGTGCCTTAGACAGTTGATGGGCTCGCCTGATCTAAGAATCGCGTTGAGCAATTGTTCCAGAAAGTGCTTGCCAAAATGCGAATATTGGAGCTACAGTTCTTCGGTAACTATGAAGAAATTTCCAGCCACTGGCGTGAAATCAATTTTAACAAGATTGAACAACGTTAGCATGGATGAAAATCGACTGGACGACTACATACTGATCGACATCAGCTTAGAACAGATACAAGTAATTTCCAGGCACATTAACACCTTAGATAGTGAAGGAAATTTGTTTTTTTATGTCTAGTATACCGAAGTATCCGAACAGGAATCAATGACTATCGACGGATTCGTTGGGCAAATCGGAGGGCATTTGGGCTTGTTTTTGGGAGCTAGCATCATGTCGATAGTTCATACTGTGATACTTACACTGAAATCAATTTGCAATTTGCAAAACAAAATAAAAAAGTAACTACAGTATTTGTGATGAAAGAGTAAACATTGCCATTTTCGTGATTAGCAGGTTACGTGCAACTAACCCCAATCTGTCATGGTCATACTGCAATTTTGCAAAATATAAAAAAATATAGTTACTTTTACCTAGCTAAAAGCTAAAATGCTTTTTCTTTGTACGACGATTGAATTTCAGACTGAATAATTAATTTGTTAATGATTAGAAGCATTACTTATTGCTCACATGTTCGGAAATGTGATCTTGAACAAGCATCAGTAAAAAACAAATTTATTCAACACTTTTTCACTTGCTTCTGTTATTTGATTACCAATAAAAAAAATAACTTGACATATTTTAATACTACCTGAACTTTATCAGTGAAAATTAAATGAAGATTCAAGGATTATACTTGGTTTCCACTGAAATCAAATTCGGATTTGACGATATGATTGCGATCATTTATTGATACTGAACTACTGATATTATTAATTCGCTGTTTTAGTGACAAAATACGCCAAGGGTTTTTGGCATGCGATAAAAAAGAATTATGTGCATTATGAACACATTTCGTATTGATGAAAAATTACCCGAGTTTTTTTATTCTCGCATTATCGTCAGAGTCAAGCCAATCCGGAATTCATTAGTATACTGGTTTATACAGCATTCATCAGTCAATTTTTGCTTTCGGGTGAATTTACAGTTATTACACAATTCGCTGATGCTGTGACGGTTATGTCCGTCACTGTGTGTCGGATGTGGTGTACTGTAGGATCGAGAGTTGGCTAGGCGATATTTTATTGTACACGATCGAGCCAATCCAACACGAACGAACGAACGAACGAAACCATTACGAACGATCGACCAACGAGTGCCTCCAACCGTGCACTGACTATACTACTCTAAGGGTAGGTTATATAGCAGAAAGTGCGAGGAGAGCGTGGGATTTGTTGTATAGTTTTAGGATTGGGAAAAGATTGGAAAGATTGTAATAGGTGTTTGGAAATATGTCTATAAAAAGTATGAATAAGAGAATGAATGTAAATGAATGATGAAATGTGTTTTGGAAAAGAGAGATTGTTTATAGAAATGAGAAATTGGTTTGAGAGATGTAAATATAAGTATGAGTGGGAATTGACTATCGTCACAATGTTTGATAAAAACGTTACGTAAATGATAACATTTTGCAACTTTGTTAAATAAACTGGTAGTGTGGTGAAGGGAGGTGTCCTTTCAGAAGCCAAAGCCAATGGATAATATTTGCAAGCTGCCACAATAATTTTGTCTCAGCATTGTTCCTCTGCGAATTTGCTCAAGTAATAAATTGTGTCTACACTAATATTTTGTAAGGATATATACACTATTAATTGCCTAGAATTTTCTTCAAATTTTACACATTTGGTAATGTCGAATTTACTTACCCTTTATTGCGATGCAACAAGCGAAAGAGCTGACTTGCGCTGGATAACGACAGAAAATATTGATAAAATGGCTTTGATTGAGTTACTTTTTCTTTATCAGAGGGACGTAGTTTTTTTGTTTCAGATGCAATAAGCTTCTTCCGGTTGGAAATCCGCAGCAGTTTTAATGTTTCAACAGCGGCTGTTAACTTATTTTTTCCGTGTTGGTGTAATCAAGCAACAATAAAATTGCAGCCCGGTATTTATTATACAATTAGTATCAAGAGTGTATCATATGAAAAGGGCGTGGGTAAAGTTACAACATCCGATACGCTAAATTTTAAAAGCAGTGAGTCAGCTTGATCATAGTTCCAAAAGCGCATGCTCATTTCAGTAAACAACGAGCACTGATTGCATATTAATTTTGTAATTGTAGTAATGAATCAATCGGAGTTATTCGCGCTTCAATTACGAGTGATGAATTTCGTCCGAAACACGAATAACGTATCCATTCGAATGCAAGAAATAAAAATATTTTATCGAAACAAACCTCATCGTTATTGGCGAGAAATATCGCAAACCGACGGCGTAATGCATCCTTACTTGAAAGACCTCAGCGGCCACCCGGGCTCTCCGATAAACGGTACAAATAATTTTCAAAAAATTAACAAATCATCTGTTGTTGTTGTTGGAAATATTTATTTTTTCAGCTACATTTTCAGGGTTATTCTTTTTGGCTCGTTTATTCAATGGCCAGCTTCCTCTTAATTCACCATTCGGCGGCCAACGATTTAAAGTCGACTGTCGTTTGTTGTTCGATCCCGACAAACATTCTTTATATTTTTGTGATTTTTATTGCAATACTAACGTGCATTATGTTACGTTAGTCGTATGTTTACGAAACTCAACCGTGAATCGAAATTTGGCTCGAAGACTGATTAGTTTAGATCCTTATAACAATACGTTCTTAAAAATAGCTAGAGACAAATTCGACAACTACAGGTATTAATCAAATCAATAATCGATTTCCATCGAGATATTTCACTCGAATGTTTCAGGTACTTCGTCAACAATCATCTATGGGTGGAAATCTTTTACACGGCTGATATACCGTTAAGCTGGGGTGAATTCGATTTCACTCACTCGTCGAGCCAATCCAAACTGAACGGTGTGCCGAATAATAAATCATGTAAAGTTTGCAATATGTACAACTTTTAATAAATATTGAAATCTATTATCATCAAACGATGATGCACCACAAGATGGGACTTCTGCAACAAAGTTGGTAAACCCTCTCTCTAGGGCGTTGCCTACCTGGCTCCTTAGTTGGCTCATCAATTCGCTAGGGCTAGTAATCAACGAAGTTCCGTTAGAGTTATTTTCTGGTTAATACGGAATCAACTACGCGTTTCTTGCTTGATAAACACTAAACCAAGGTTTCCTCGAAAATATCGAAGCTAAGCTCAAGAACACTTCTAACACGATAATTTTAGTTCAACAACAACAAAATCGTATAGTTTTCCATAAGACCAAAGTAGACATTACTTTGCGATAAGCATAAATGTACATTTAACGAAATATGAAATATAACAAAAATGAGCGAATAATAGACCGACATTGTAACACATTTTGTTTTAAATTTGACAATTTTAAGATTTTGGCCGGTAGAAACCGAGACAACACCAAAATGTAAGTAGAAATTATTACATTATTACAAATTATTTAAAACATTATTACACTTCGAACGATGTCATTGTTGAACGATGTTGCAACAGCAATCTTGCGCAAGCGATACAATGTTGCTGTCAAAAGTGCTGCCATGTGGTTTTCAATCTGTTATGCTGAGTCAGTTGACTCGTAATTTTGCTCGCAAGTTCACTCGGCAAGGCACAGATGGGTCAATCACGTGACATCGAAGGCCACCCTATAATTGGTATGCGCGACCTTTATTCAGATTGGGTTCACATTGAAACAAAATCTTTTTTATTAATGTCAAACAAAACTTACAAAATAAAACACTCATCCATAATTACACAATTTTCAATAAATTAAACTTAAAAAAACAACAACAGCGGAATGCACCTCAAACAAAATGTGAAAAAGCCCAAAAAAATGTAACGGAATGTTTTGAATGTGGCAGGAAAATTTAACTAATGACAATCACTAAAAAATTGAATCGTGACGAGGAAGTGAGTTGAACGAACAAAATTTACGACTTCTTTTCGATGGAAAATCGCTTCGCCAGACAAATCGTAACGGCGATGACTTGAACCAATGTTAAACTACCCAAGAATAAGAACACCGTTAAAAACGTTGACTTTGGCAGGCAAATTTTACCACGTTTCATGTTTTCGACTTCAACGTCTGAAACGGAGCAAATAATCGGTTGGCTTCTACGCTGATTTGCGCACAAACGTATTTCACGAATTTCTACCTTGATAAGCATGTTCAGAGATGTTCTGAACAGCCCTGTTCTGCGAAGAAGTGCTCGCTAGATTCATATCCTCAATCGGATCCACGATAACGAAAGAGCTTATCGTGTGGGACCGTTTCGGAAGTCGATAGTGCTCGGTTTCGTCTGAAAAAGCGAATAATATGCATAATTTTAGCTGTAACTGTGCTCGAAATCGTTTCATACAGTGCATGGCTTCTTCGGGATCAAGATCTCCGTGGATTTGATTGTCGAAAATGTTGTTATCCTTCGGGGTGTCACGTTTTTTCTTGCCCCATGATTCCTGATTTGAGCCGCCGATTGGGCAGGTTGTCTGCAGAAAATGATTGCACAAGTAGATCGATTGTTGTGATTGGGCAGGAATCTGCAGGCCTGCTGATTGACTTACCGGATTGCATTTTCCTTTGCAGATGTCCAATTGGCAGATGATTCTCACGCTCCTGCTGTTGTCGAATTTGAACGCCTGCAGTTGAGCAGTCTTGATTTTGTTGCTCTCTTTTTTCACTGGACCTGGCATCAACTTGCTGGCCACTGCCGGTGTGGGACATCTGTAAGACAAGATATAAGATATTGTTTTAAAATTGCTAAATCCTGCAGAAATCCGTCTTACCCTTTTTCAATGAGTTTCAATTGATTTGGATTAACGCCTGGTTTGCCGCCGACCAATTGACAGCCTCCTGGGCCACATCCTCCTGGCTGTGGAGCAGGTCCACCATAGCCTCCACCGCCAGCGTTAGGCTGCGCGCCTCCGCCACATCCTCCCGCGCCACAGCCTCCTGTTGCGCCACCGCCTCCGCTCAGCTGACAGCCGCCAGCTCCACATCCGCCACTGGACCCTTGGTCACCACCGGACAGCTGACAGCCTCCGGGTTTGTTACATCCGCCGCCAGCATTGCCTCCTCCGTAGCTCGGGCTAGGTGGGCTAGGCGCCGGACCATAGGCTGGGGGTGGTGGACTCGGGTTGCCATAGCCTTGCCGCTTAGCTCGCTTGCCGCCGGATAGGCTACATCCACCACCGCTACACCCGGGCTGGCCAGCAGGCTGTCCGCCTCCGTATCCGCCGCCACCGCCGCCTCCTGGTTGAGGCCAGCCGCCGCTTCCTTGCTGCTGTCCCCCTCCGCATCCGCCCGGTGAACTGCACCCCAGACCGCCGCTGTTTGGCACTGGCCCGCCACGTTCTGCAATACATTCTTTAACGAAGAAGTCCATCGTATCATCCAAGGCCATCATCTCCCATCTCAGCTCAAGCAAATCCCCGAGCTTGGCTTGTAGAATTGGCGTGCCACCGGATCCCATCAAGTTCATCATGACGGGGCTGCTCAAGTCGACCTTGCCTCGTGGTTGGATCAAAGCTGGAGTTGGTCCCCTAAAGTTATCCGCGTGTTTTCAAAAGTTACCAGGGTAACTTTCAATACGAACAAATTTTCTCACTCGACATGAAGATCCGATTTAGCGTCGACTTTCCTCGCCAAGAAGGCGCTGTAATCGCAAGACACTTCGTAAATGGTGTCCATGGATGTGACCAAGCCGGGTATGCCCAAGTTGTTCGTCTGGACGACCACAGTTGCTTTGTACGTGCCGTTTCTCTAAAACGCCTCAAACTGTGCAAGAGCAGCCAAAAACTTGACTGGTTACGTTGTTTTACCAGGTCAATGACTCCGCAATCTCTCGGCGGCAATGTGGGTGGGCCGAAAACACCGCCGCCTTTTTTACCCTCTTGCTGCGGACCCAATTGCTGTTGTTGTTGTCCGCCGCCATAGCCTGCTGGCGGAGGAGCCGGAGGCTGGGCGCCGTACGACTGACGCTTCAGTCGACCGCCACATCCGGGCCCGGATCCTAAGGAACATCCTCCTCCAGTCTGTTGAGCACTACCGTATCCTGCTGACTGTTGCTGTTGCTGGCCATAGCCTGCTGGAGCAGGAGGAGGTTGACCATATCCTCCTCCGTTATTGCCGCAGCTGCCGCCGCTAGGACCACCGCAAGGTGGCTCAGCATTTGGAAATCCAAGCAAAAGCATTGCCATAGTGGCGTCCTTGACTTCAGTGCGACAAGTGTCGTATTTCATTTTGGCGAAGATGGCGCCGGAAAACGCCGCGTCTTTGTTAAACTAAAACAAAATGCGTGCCTTGCAAAGTAAGTTTCCCAGCAATTTTCGATTCTATGGACGTACCACAATCTTCATGCCGTCGAAGTTGCAAATGGTTTGAATGCCGGGCGTTCCGCCTCCGCCTGCGCACGTACTTTTGTAGAAGTCTGTGTTGGGGTCGTCGGACAATGTTCCTGCTGTGTCGAACAGTTCGCATCGACCGTTCAATATGTTGTAGTTGATACCCTGGCAACTGTAACGAAAAACAAAATAAATCGCAAGCTAAATAATTTATGGGCGCTTGCCGGCCGCTTACCCATCCTTCAAGCAGGCTACCATGCAGTCCGGTAGAGATATATTGGTATCCTGATCGCCGAGGGTCTTCTTGGCCCCAGTGGGCTGAGGGGTGGCAGCAGCCTGCCTGGCTTTACGACGTCGTGAAGGAGGAGCAGCTCCGCCTCCGCCACCGACTCTGTTAATTTTGGCAGTCGAGACTTCGAAAGCAGCAGGATTTTTGGCGCAGTCGCCTAGGCTGTCGGCTGAAGCAACGAAACTATAGTCGCAATGCCCAAGGATTGAAAAATGACTGTAAACCTTACTAGGCAAGCAGATAAGTTGATAATAATCAGTGCCAGGCGATGGTTGGACTACTTCAGTGTCGCCATTGACCATCAGCAAGTCGCAGGAGCCGCCCTTATAGTTGAACGACCTGCATTTCTGAGGTGTCAATTCGAAGCACCTGCAAAATAAAATATAGTTAGTCTTAGTGTTGTGTTAGTGTTACTAAAGTTAATGACTAACTGCAGTCACTAGTCAACTATAGTCTACGAGCAACTATAGTCACTGGGTAACTACGGCTGCTTACGCTTTCACGCAATCTGCTTCGGAACCAGCATTAGCGGCTTTCACTACGTTGGTCTGGTTGGCCACGACCAGCATGGTATCCTTGATTTTGAACGTGGTGGGCTGCGTACCGTTGGGGCACTGCTCGGCGCCTTGCAAGCACATGATATCGAAGTAGTCTTCTTGATATCCGGACTGTTCGGGAATGAACAAATCGGGCTTGGTTGTCCTGGTTTCACTGTTCAAAATGCATTCCTGTTCACCGTAGTAGTACATGACCGACATGCACTTGAACCCGGCATTGGTCTGCAGGAACGTGTCCGGAGGTCTGCAGGGAAGTTTTACAATTACATTTTGTTCCCAAAAAACAAACTGCTGAGCAGGAATTCTGTTACTTCATGCAGGCGTCCAAGCACTGGCTAACGGACGGCACCCCGTCGATGACCAAGGCTGCGTAGCCGACCAAGACCATCTGTGGTACCCTGGTAAAGCCTGGTATATTCCTGCAGGTTTCCTGCGCTGAAACCAAAGAAATGTTCACGAAACGAAAACGAGCAAGAAATCAACAGGCTGCTCGCCTTTATAGCATCCTTTTTCATAGTAATCAGTGCCTGGTGTGGCAGTGAAGTTAGCCCTGCCCAATGGCAGGATTCGATCGTCGAACAATGTGCAGGTTTGGTCGGCAGTCGAGTAAGTGAACGATTTACAATTGTAACTGCCCTCGTTCTACAAAAGTGCACGAATCGAATGAAATAAAACAAGAAACTCGCGCTGACCATTGAAGCATTGTACCGGTTTTCCGATGTTATCCGTGCACAGCGTTTGACATGAGTACAGCGAGACGCTGGCCACTTTATGACCCTCGAGGTCTTTGGGTATTATGTCCATGGACTTGGTGTACTGTACGACGAACCCGCTGGCGCAAACGGCTGAAAATGCGATTACAATTACAGAAAAAATTTATGATTTCCTTTTCGACACTATAAATCGCCTGGCCTTGAACTAAAAACGCGTCGTCTCTCTTGGCTAAACCAACCGATTTTAAAAACTCGTAAAAAATGTATGCAATTTCACGCACCTCCAGCACAATTGTTGTCGAAATAAAGAACCGAGTCCTGCGTTTCGTCGGTGAATAAATCCGGCCGTTTGTAACGAGTCTCAGTGTTCAATATGCAGGATTTATCTGTTGGATAATACATGCCGGATTGACACTCGAATCCGTATGTTAGATAAGCGTCCAAACATTGCTAAATGGACAGAAATGGTTCAATATAGTTGAACTATAATTGAACTAAAATTGATCCGGAAGTGATATAGCAAGTCTGCAATTGATCTACAAGTGGTCTAGTGAGTCTACAGCCAGCTAATAAGTCTACAATTTGATTACAAGTGAACTAACAAGTCTACTAATTGACTACTAGTACAAGTGATCTAGCAAGTCTACAACTGGACAAAAATTAATGCAACAAGTGTACAACTTAACTACAGGCGTGATGACATTTCTAAAACTAGACTGCAACCGATTTAGCAAGAAGTCAAAGTGAAATAACAAGTCTACAACTGCACTACAACTGATATAGAAAATCAACAACTTGACTTAGTCCACATAGTCCACAAGATTAATATGTCTGCAACTAAAACTTCTTGAAAGTTATCTGCGATTTTCAACTATACTATTGTAAAGGTTACTGTAAGATCCTTACTTTCATACAGTCAGCTGGTGACGCTGACTCTACAACTTGTCGAGCGAATCCAATGAGAATCTTTTGCGGTGCTATTTCGAATTGCATAGCCGATGAACAAATTTCGTTGCCTTATCGAATAAAATGGTATTGTAGCTCGAAAATCAACGGATAATAACATGGTTATTGTTTTTCTCACTCTCTACGCAGACTTTCTGATAGAAGTCTGTGCTGGGATCGTCGCCCAACGACGCCGGATCCACGTTACCGTAGACTTGACACGTCTTCGATCCGGCATTGTAATCAAACCCTGAGCACGGAGAATCCTTACCACTAGGATCCTTGAATCACAAGACAAAAATTACGCCCTGTCTGACTGTCTTTAAGGCAATTTTTGAGTACTTTTCCTGATTTACAAATATCAGCACATTGTGAAAGTGATACACCTGGGAAAGGAGCAGCTCCCGCGGCTCCTTTCTTCTTGGGTATCAAAACCATGACCGGCCTCTGAGGCGCCGAGCAAGTCGGAGTTGCAGCTACAATAATTTAGGAAAATCCAGTTCAGCCATTGTACTGTAACTATAGTCCACGCTTACCTATTGTTGGAGCCGTTGGCGGAGTTCCTTGAGCATTGGCTAGTGACATAAAAGTAGCTAACGTGGACATGATAAGCATCCATCGAACGTCTATAGCACTCAATAGACCCATGGTGTAACACCCTGAGAGAACGTACAGCCGCTACAAAAGTATACAATTTTGCTCAAATAGTGGATCTTCTTCTGGCAACGTTCAAGACTTAAAATGGTCGGCGAAAACAAAAATTCCGCGCTAGACCGATGGGTTCCAAGGACGGACGGGGCTCGGATCGAACTCGGAACGCCTAACCCAGTGCACTCTGTCGTCTTGGGGCGGACCGCTATTGTAGTTTCACTTTTGGTTTTAACAGTTTTTAAAAGTTCGTTACCGCCCGACAGATGGATGCACTCCCACTGCTCCCCTGACGATCATCAAGTTGAAGAAAACTAGGAAAGTAACTGGTGCATAGTTGAACGGGTGCGTAGTTGGAAAGTGCACGAAAGAGGTCCGTTAAAACAAATTTTTAAACGGGCTCCGGTGTATATTCGGCGCTGCTGGTCAATGACTCGTACTGTACGCATGCGCATGCGAAAATTCGCCCGTCACCAGAAGAAGAGCAATCCACCCAAGGTGACCTTTGACAGTTAAGAATAACTGGCAGGCATTGAAAATCGAGTGGCGCAATAACTTTCGATCTCTTTCGCTCGGTGTCAGGCATGCGCATGCGCGGCGACACAATTTTTGTACGACGCGCTCGGGTGAATAATTTGGACGAGAAATTTCAATTTTCTTTTGTCGAGTTGAAAAAATTGCGAAAGAAAACGGCTTGCGAACGCAAATGGCTACATTTTGCTCG
The DNA here is from genome assembly GCA_034698125.1 of Prionchulus punctatus. Classification (NCBI taxonomy): domain Eukaryota; kingdom Metazoa; phylum Nematoda; class Enoplea; order Mononchida; family Mononchidae; genus Prionchulus; species Prionchulus punctatus. The sequence goes on along the minus strand of JAQGBA010000483.1, from coordinate 15,989 downwards.
TTAGAGCTCTGGAAAAACAAATTTAGCGCTCCGAAGACAACTTTACAACATTTTTTGGAATATGAATTTGTTTTTCGCTTCTTTAGAAGCATTTTTTTGGTTTACTGTAGTTTACACATTTATAACAAGAGCTGCGCAGAGATGAATTTAATTAAAACTAGAAATTTGCTCGATTTTCAAATTTGCCGATTAATAATCAACGATTTTCGATCGTCATCGTCGTCGCAAGATAAGCCGAAATCGACGTCAAAACGAGTTCATGAAATCGTCAAGAATAAAACGCCCGTCGGCCGTTTAGATAAAATCGACGAGGAAAAACATAGGGACGCCGAAAAAGAACCTTTGCCCCAGTGGCCCGAAGGTCAAAATCCTGAAACGGGCGAGAAAGGCGGACCTAGAGGCCCCGAGCCGACTCGCTATGGCGATTGGGAGCGGAAAGGGCGAGTTACGGACTTTTAATATGATTTAGCTGCAAATTGTCGACACTTTATATTTTGAAGACATTATTTTTGTTTTTTCGGATGTAAATTATTCTTTATTGAGGAACAAAAAAATAAACAACTCCAAATAGTAAATTAAATCTGCATTAAGAGTAAATTTCAGACAGGCGACAATTGTTAACATTTGGTTAGGATATTGTGAAATCATCGCTGCAAAATGATATTACCGAATTTGAATTTGACTCCTCATCCAAAATAGATCGAAACACCATAAATTTTCAAAAATACCTTAGGGTTATTTTATTTCGAATGGGTGTGACGCCGGGACTATTTTCGAGGGGGGGGGGGTTAAAATTTTAAAAATACTGTTTTTACACTAATATTGCATGTAACATTTTACAAATTAATAGTGATTTTCCAAGTAAGATTTGAAAAAAAACAATGCCGAATGAAGTAACTACTCCGGTATAATGTGCTTGATATGTAAGCAAATTATAGCCAACCCATGGCAGGCTGACGCTTGAACATTTGACATCCTTGGGTATGAGATACTTTCCGATAGAACCAATCTTGGAACCAAAAGAGACAAACAATAAGCACTACCCGACCTAATTTTGTATGCTCCAACATCAAGACGTAAATGATTTTTAATTTCGAGATGCATCCCAAGAAACATTAGACAGTTTGTATTTTAATGAATTTGTATTGTAACCTTGAGTCATTTCGCTACTTCATCTTCACTATTGACGATATATGCCCATACTTGCTTGTATACAGTAAATATTTCTGTAACAACAGTTCACTTCATATTTACAGAACATCCCACAAAATGATAGTAGACTGAAACCTTTTATTATGTTTTACAAAATAGTGTCAAATCAACTAATTGCCGAAGTAATGCTTTGAACCTGTTTCTCATTTGACTTTGCGGAAATATCAGTCGGACACGTCGCGATTGATGCCCCCTTCTTGCATGTTGTATATTTGTCAAAATCGATTGTCAAATCATCCTCTGTCATTTCCTTGCAACAGCAAAGGTAACACAATTCAAGGAACGATATGATACTTGCTCCATTCCATACCCCCAACAGACCGCCGACATTGCCGATGAAATCTTCCCAAGTTCTTGCATCAGCATCAATCATGATTAATATGTCTCGTTCTTCCGGATAGACAATTTTAACGTCTGTCTGATTTTTGAATGACAAAACTCGAGCTTCGGTTGCGAGCGTGTTGACGGATTTGGAGAACTGGTATTTCCAAATTTCGCAAGCATTATCATTATCACACGAATCCAAGCACGATCGCAGTTCGTTTCGGAACTTTTCCGAATCGGAAGCCGATACATTAGCAACCGCTCTCGATACCTCGGGCATACTAGTTTCATTAATTAACAGCGGGACAAAGAAAATGGTATTTGAGCACATCTTGTCCGGGGTGTCTTCGTCGAGCAGCATAGCAAAGTTAAGGGGCAGACACATGTTCATGCTTTTTTGAAATTTAGCCCGACAAATGTCCTCGCATCGATGCTCAGTTGAAATTTCCTTCGCGCCTTCTACGCAAGGAGTTTTGAAAGTGTTCATCTGTCGATGTACTGTAGGCGTCAACACTAAATCGTACACGTCGTTCTCTTTTGTAATTTCGACGTAATTGTTGCTATGCGCAACCGGGAACATTCTAATCGGGAATGTGAAACCAGTGAAATTTTTCTGGTAATCCGATATCTTCGGAAGCCACTAGTTTGTTTTCTTCGACAGCCAGTTACCAATTCTGAAATTGTATTCGTCTTCCTTCATAAACGATTTCAACATGGAAAAGTTTGGATCTTGTATGGAAAAATTGAATGCTGGTGATACAGCTTTGGTGAAATCCGCGGAATTCTCGTGTTTCCGTTGTTGCTCATTTATCAACTCAAGCATTTCATCACTGGTCAACGAATAGCACAAGTATATATCATAGTTGAGCTGCCTGAATTTTATGTTGTTGAAAAACAGCGGGTGCTCCATCAGAAATCCACCTCCGAGCAGAGCGATGACCATAGGAAACGGTTTAGCAATCGCTTTAAAGAACTCCGACAATCGTGTAAAGTTGTTAGCATTCATCGAGTTCAAGAACTCATCCCTTGCTTTGTTTTTATCGAAAATCGTCGAACTGAACACTGGATTAGTAATGTAGGACATGGCGTAGAGCAAACCTTGTTTGGTAAAATTCAATGCGGTAACTCGTTTCCAATCAACCCAACTTATCCAGTGAATGAAGCAAACGTCGAGCGGTGGATATTTCACATCTCCAGGTCCGATAGGCTGTATCATGGTAACGCTGCTGGACCCCATGTACGTCAGATAAGCATTGTACACTTGATAGACTGTGACTGCGCTGGATAGGCAGATGATGAAAATCCATATGTTCCTCCAAAATTTTGTCTTCGCCTCAAACGCTTCTTTGTACCCATGTAGTGATGTAGCTTCACAGAAATTCCTCAAACCCAAATGGAAATACTTGCACTTGTTCGAAAACATTTTCGGAAAGTGAAGTTAGAAAAAGGAATGTTTTAAGTAGTTATGATGCATGCCTGCGCGTGTTTTAATAATTTTTGTTACTTTACTTATGACAGATTTTGATAATTTAGGCGGGCTGAGCCGTTTCTCTTGTTAGAAGTGCCTGATCATTGCATCCATCATTTAGCGGGATGCGTTTTGAAAGAACCTGTTTCGTTTCAATCTTGAGTGATATTTGATACTTTGTAAATGACTTACTTTGATTAATTTTGTTATACTTCAAGTATTTGGGCCACACATTCAAGTTTATGTAAGACGACTTTTTGTAAAACTGGTGCAGCTATTTTTTTTACGTTCACTGTTTTAGTACTTAAGCCATCGTTCCTGGTTGTCATTTTGTATTATTATATTGTTAGCAAGTACGTATGTCGTCAGAGACAGTTGACTTACAAGTTCTTAGGCACAGTGTAATAGAGTTCACGCAAACTTGTTTGCCTAAATGTATTAAAAAAATTGTACTTCACGCGCAAATCCATCGATGCTGAAGGAGATATTTGCAATTATGCACTGTTCAACCTTAGTTCAGCATACAGTTCATCATACAATTGCGATTCAGAGCTACGGACGAAATGTGAGTCAGCGACGAATTTTGTTTCGATTTATCGGACAGTGAATTCTGTGTTTTAGTTGGTTTTTGGAGGCTACGATATGGTTCGATTGCTCGTTATGCGTGTTTTAAATAAAATCAACACAAATTTGAAATCAATATTTTTTACCGAACGATAGCAAATAAAACGAAACAAGCAGAATTCTTTCTCAATCATAAACCTAAGCACATATGGTATCTAGTTAGCTGTCTCGTCATGCAAAGCTCGTAACTGCACAAACCTAAATTAGATCTTACATGTGTATGTTGGTTTAACCATTCATCGCCAAATAAAGATCAGGCAAAGACGAGGAATATCAACAACTAATAGATAAACAAAATTTTTTATGTACACGAACCAATATCCATGGCCGTCAAATTCAGAAGTAGATAATAAATGGATAAAAATACTAAGTTGGTCAAAGTGACAAATACCTAATGACTCGAATATATGCTGCTAATGCAATGCTAAAGAAGCTTACATTGTTTTATAGCACATAAACGACGAAAGAAAGATCGCGACTTTTTTTTTGTCGCCCAATGGCCATATGCTGTCTTTCGAATGGTGCACTTAAAGAAGAAAAACAAAAATCCAACTCTAAATTGTATTTTTCAAGATACCAAAGTAGAAACGTCGTGTAACTTGGAAATGAATAAGGACAATAAATGTATGTTTTTAAATCGAAATTTAAAGTGTGCAGGTACGTTTACGTTAGTCGCAAAAAATCCAATTTTTAATTGTCTGCTACCGGCGGGAAAGCTTTTATATTTCAATTTCAAAGAAATTAATAAACAATTTTTTGTTTTTTATTTGTTTTAAATTTTGAACAATGGCAACGACTTCGGACGTTTTTATCGGATCGTCTACCGGAAACCTAAAAGGTGCTAAAAAACAAATTTTGTGTGTTGAATTTCGCTAATTCGCGTCGTTTTTTCGATTTTACTAGGTGTAAATTTACTTGAAAATTCGTTTCGAAATTTGAATTTAATCCAAGCGCCCGACGCCAGTCAAGAAATCGTTCGAATATGTTTCGCTAATTCGACCGTAGACGGCGGCGACGAGTCGGAAATCATTTGCGCCACGGCCGATAATCGATTGAAATTGTTCGATTCCGTGTCCGAATCTTATACGCAAATGTTCCCCGTCGAAGGCGGATCGGGAAAAATACGAGGACTGGAAGTGTTCGAAAAGTAAGAAAAATGCAAACTATAGTTATAGAAAATCTATTGTTCCCGGACAACTATAGTCGCTGGGCAACTTTAGTCACACTCGGCAACTATAGTCGCTTGGACAGCTATAGTCAATGGACAACTATAGTCACTGGCTAACTGTCTCTTTACAAGTATGATAACTTTTTAGTCAAATTTTAACTTGCGTCGAATCTGGTTTGGTCAAATTGTGGTCTCTAGACGGAACTGATAAGCAGGTACGATTCGCGAACCGTAATCTGAACTTTTCTATAAAATTGGAACCAGATTTGATGTTTTGTAGTTGAATATTAATGCTGGCAATAATATTTGTCGGATGAGAAAGTCGATCACGAAACCGAATCTGATTGCGACGGGCGGCCGCGAAAATCCGTTGAAGATTTGGGATTTGAATAATCCGTCGAAGCCCACTTTCGTTTCGAAAAATGTACCATTAATAAACATACGATGCATTTTTTTGCTTTATTCTATATCGTTTAGGTAAAAAATAATTTCCTCGATTTACGAACGGCTATTTGGGATACGGATTTGAGATTCCTTTCGGATTCAAATTCAGATATGATCGCGACATGTACCGGACATCATTTCGTACGTTTTCTAGCGAATAACGTTAAGAAATGGGGCTATAGTTCAGTGTCGACTATAGTCAAGTGACGACTATAGTCCAATGTCAACTACAGTTCAAAGGCAGCTATACTCCAATGATTTTTCAGATTAGACTATTCGACCTTCGATCTGCAGGTAACAGGCGGCCCGTTATGCAAATCGACTTCGAGCATGATCCGTTTACAGCCATGTCACTAAGCAGACACGAAAAGTAACCGATAGAACTGGATTCCGATTCGTTATTGGTAATTTTTGACCTCATTCAGGCAAATAGTTGCTGGAACGAATCGTGGTTTCATGGGATTATTCGACCTCAGATCGCCCGGTACGGCACCAATTTTAAACGAACCTGCGCATCGATTACATTTTTTAAGTTACTGTAGGCAAGTTAGTACATTCCTACAAAGGATTCGCAGGTCACATTGCGTCCATAGAAGCGCATCCCACCTTACCCTATATTGCCAGCGGGGGACTGGACAGATTTTTCCGCCTGCACGATTTGGACAGCAAGAAACTTTTAAATAAAGTAAGTACCTGCGGATCAGATCGCCCTTTTGTAGAGTGAGCCTGCGCATCAAATCAATTTTTGTACAAGCAAATTTATTTGAATTTCCCACCAACTTTTCGATTACAGGTTTATTGCAAAACTCACCTGAATTCAATTTTGATGAAGAAAAATCTATCGATTTCTTCTTCCGATCGAAATAAAATCGATAATTCGACAGATTGTAAAACTGAAGTTGTGTCCGATGATGAAGAATTGTGGGATCATATACCGCACATTCGAGAACCGAATAAGAACAAAAGGAAACAAAAAATGGCCGATCTCGAAAACGAAATAAAACGAAACTGTTTGAAGAGTTTAAGAAAACGGCCCGTTTCGGATGAAAGCAAGTCGAAAAAAACGAAGAAAAGTCGACCGAACGAGTCGAAAAAGCGAAACAAACCTCAGTCGTCGGACGATGAATCGAAAGAATGTTTGAAATCCATTTTAAAATCAAAGATAAAGAAAGCAAATTCAAAAAGGATGAAAATTTAAATTGTCTAGTTTTTATGAATTTTTTTATGGGTAAAATATGATGTTCAGGTGATTGCAGAACAAGCAATTTTTGGACACTTCCGCCGGCTAATATAGAATACTTAGGCACCTTGCAACTTGCTCCTGCGAGTAAAAGCAAAATTTGATTTTGTTTTCTACCAAAATTGAATCAGTTTGTGCAAATTTTGAATGCATGAAAGCAAATCTTGATTTGTTGTGCAAGCGAATGTAGATTTGTTTCAGGCAGGTCACGATTTATCTCAATGAAATCTTGATTTCTTGAAGTGAATTCTTTATTTCTTGCAAGGGGAACTTGATTTCTTCCGAATTGAATTTTAACTTTGTTGCAGAAAAATCTTGATTTCTTGCAGGAAACCTTGACTTTCTGCATGGGATTCTGATCCATATTGCAAGCAAATCTTGACTGCTTGCAAATAGATTTGATTTCTCGGAATGTGATCCTATTTTATTAATCGAACGAATTGTTGTGGTTGTATGTAGAAACGGAGCACCCATATTTAAAAAAGGACTTCGAAATTTACCCTGAATTTTCGTTGATTAGTAGTTATTTTCCTGTCGGTCGGCGCATAAATAATTTGTTCATAAAAACACTTTCGTACACGACCGGTAAAACAAATAAAACGTTGTCGATATCGCGAACTACGCCCCAGTCGTGATCAACACGTGTCTATAAGGACGCAGAAACGTCGAGATAAAATGAACAAACACTAACTAATTTACATCGAACACGAACCGATCTCTCGACACGAATAAGGTACACGCGAATCATGGCGAATTATTCAAATCACAAAAAATCACAAAATATCAAAATTCCACCTATGACAATTCCTTGCAAGCAGATCTTGTATTATTGCAAGCTGATGTTGATTTATTGCTTGCAAACAATTCTAGATTCTTGCAAGTAAAGTTTGATGTCTTACAAGTTATCTTAACTTTATTGCAGAAAAATCCTGCAGCAAATCTTGATTCTTGCAAACAAATCTTGATTTCTTGTAAATTAATTCTTTATTTCTTGCGAGCAGATTTTGATTTCTTTCAAGAACATCAGCTGACAGGAAAAACTTTATTTCTTGCAAGGAATCTTGATTTCATGCAAGGGATCCTGATTTACATTGCTAGCAAATCTTAATTTCTTGCGACAGATCTTGATTTATTGCAAGCTGATAATTATTTTATTCTGGACGAGACAGCAACAATTCTTGGCGAAGATTAGACCAAGGCAAACCGGAATGTCAACCGAAATACGTGCAGCCTGTGCACATATCAATCATAAACAAGAGTTATGAATACGAGAGACGTACGAAATTTTAAAATAACTAATGTGAGAAAAATGACAGCTAGCAAGTAGAACTAGTGTTTGGATTTAGTTGCATAGCCGAATAGGCGAACTGGACGAACTAAGTTGCGAGGACTTGTGAAATCTTCATCTTCTTTCAACTTTTTTATTCCTCGAAGTCTACAGTTAAGTCTACACTCTTTTTCGTGTTCTCATTTTTGAGACAGAAACCGGTACAGTCAGTTCCTTGTAACGTTCACTGTACCAACAGAACGGTACCCATGTCTTGATGTGTGAAGCTGTAACAACGTATAAAATAAGGGCATTGATTTCAAATAAAAAAGTGACCCAGTAACTAGTTTCTACTGTCTTTTAAAACAATACGCTAATTAAGTAAGAGAGTTTCGCCGCAGGGTATTCGACATTGCGATTTTGCGGCAGAAGCGACGAGTTATGACAGGAGTAGGTGTTGGTTAAAAATTGTCCTTGTATGTTATTCTTCATATGTCTGTGTCTGGGTGACAGCGTTGCACGTATGAATACCAGTACGTGATTTAAGGCTGAGCCGTTAACTGTAGTGAAACAAGTAAAAGATTTGATGGGGAAGTTTTAAAAAGCAGACAGTTCAGTTTTTCGGACGTCCGCTTCCATTTTTTTAGCTAACATGGTGAGGTAACATCAAGGTTAAGTTGCACCATTGATGTTGAGGATACACTCGTAGTGAGTTGAGCAGTTGAACTGAACGAACTAATAGTCGAATAAACTTTTAATGTATTCGTCTTCAATGGTTTCCATTTGTCGAGGTCTTCTTCTGTGGTTACCTTGCAACAACAAAGGTAGCAAAGTTCGAAGAAGGATAAAATACTGGCGCCTGTCCACACTCCCAACAGGCCTCCGACGTTGCCCACGAAGTCCTCCCACGTTCTGGCGTCGGAATCAATCATGATTAATATATCGCTTTCTTCCGGGTACACAATTTTGATGTCCGTTTGATTTTTGAAAGACAGTCTTCGAGGTTCAGACGAAATCCTGCTGACTGATACAGAGAATTTGTATTTCCAAATTTCGCACGCACTATCGCAAGCATCTATGCACGACTGCAATTGGTTTCGTAACTTTTTAGCATCATATGGTGTTACATAATGTGTAGCTTCTTTCACGAGATGTGGGATTGCGGGATCTTCCAGCAACAACACGGGCACGTACATAATGGTATGAGAACACATCTTTTCCGGTGTATCCACTCCCATCAGCACAGCATAGGTAAGGGGAAGACACATCTTCTTACTTTTCTGATACGATGCTTGACAAGTGTCCTGGCATTGATGCTCAGTGGCGATTTCTTTCCTTCCTTCTACGCAAGGAGTTTTGTATGTGTTCATCTGCCTGTGAACTGACGTTGTCAATATCACATCATAGACATCATTCTCTTTTGTAATTTCGACATAGTTATCGCTGTTCGCATCTGGGAACATCCTCACCGGGAACGTGAAACTGGTGAAATTCTTCCGGTAATCTGATATCTTCGGAAGCCAATAGTTAGTCTTCTTTGACAACCAGTTACCGACTCTGAAATTGTATTCGTCTTCATTCATGAACGGTTGAAACATTGAAAAACTGGGATCTTGGATCGAAAAATTTAAAACTTTTATCGACGATTTTAGCAACTTAGTCGAATTCTGTTCCTGTTCGTTCAAGATACGACGGATTTCTTCGCCGGTCAGTGTGTAACACAAGTAGATATCATCATCGTTCAATAGTTTGAATGTGATATTGTTGAAAATTAAGGGGCGATCCATCAGAACACCTCCTCCTAACAGCGCCTCGACCATTGGAAATGGTTTAGCAATCGAATTGTAGAGCTCTGACAGATGTTTAAAGTTGTTAGCTTTCATAGTTATCAGGAACTCGTCCCTTGTTTTGTTTATGTCGAATATCGTCGAACTGAAGACCGGATTCGAAATGTACGACATGGCATATATCAAAGTTTCCTTGGTAAAATTCAACTCCATCGCTTTTTTCCAATCAACCCAAGTTATCCAGTGAATGTAGCATACATCGAGTGGTGGATATTTCGAATTACCGGGGTCTACCGGCTGTATTACGGTAAAGCTACTTGATCTGGCGTACATCAGATAAGCGTTGGACACTTGATAAACGGTGAAAATGCTCGAAAGGCAGACAATAGAAATCCATATGTTCCTCCAAAACGTCGTTTTTGATTGTATCACTTCTTTGTAACCATGAATCGACGTAATATCGCAGAAGTTTTTGACAACCTTACAGATGGTACTTTTGCTAGTAAGCATTGTTGAAAATGTCTAGCGACATTATTTTTACAGGAAGTTCAGGTTGATGAAAAAGTGACAATGTTATTTTTACAGTCTGTCACTGGACACACTTCATTCTTTTTAATTGACACATGATATTTTTTTGTCATTTCTTTTATTGACATCTTTTGCTGGAAGTGAAGCTTATTTGTTTGTTTTAGCGAACACGTAATATTTTAGAAAATTATTAATGTCGGTGAAATTAATAATGTAATGAAAAACCTAGAGATCCTCCAACATTTCGGCTTTGACTAAACCGCTTCCTTGTAAACTGTAACTGGGCAGGTCTCCTTTATAAAAAGGTACAATAACTTACAGAGCGGTTCCAATACCTGCTCTAGTTAGCCAGAAACTATCTGGTCCGATGGTTCCCAAAAATGGTTCGGTTCGCATCCTTTGGTGGTTAAATGACAGAAGATCCAAGTGACACTACAAGCTGTCTGTAGTCGCATGAGCACAGCAGGCAAGCTAGTCCGGAAGTCAACAAACGCAAGCTGATCAAATTCATAGTCGAAACTTTTACTGAGCAACTAAAACCAACAATAGCGAAAATTGTTGACCTATTTATCCAGAAAATTGACTCGATAAATTAGAAGCAGAGGCTGCGTGTTCGGTGGTGGCAGCGCGCGCCAAAGCTGAACTATACGAACGCTTTTGTGATTGTTTACAAAGCAAATTTGCTGACACAATCAGCAGGCTTACAAGTAAATACAGTCGTCCCTCCGTGTAAGCAACGCCAAAGGACCACATGAAATCGTTGCTTATATAGAGTGTTGCTTCTGTGGAGTTGTTGCTTATTTCGAGTGTTGCTTATATGAAATGTTGCTTAAGTAGAGGTTTTTTATGCAAAACTAGAAATTATTGATAAGTGCAGTACGAAAATTTGAGTGACCTAAGATTTTCAAAGCATCGATTTTCAACATTATGTAATGCTGGAGGCATTTTTTTACTCTTGATATTTATCATCAAAAAACTACCAAGAGATCAATCTACAGTATATTCACAGTTATCTGATCTTCATTCACAGTATCCTGTTGATTGTTGTTGTTCAGAAGAAAACGACGACATTCTTTGAAATAGGCTGTAATTTTTGTTTGCTTTTGACTATTTAATCGAACTTCATTTGTAAAGTCTTCGATTTTGTTAATATTGGCCAAAACACTTTCTGAATTCTCTTTGGTTAAAGCGAAATTTCTCAAAACTTCAATAGCATTGCGAACACAACTTAATGTTGGAATGACAATTTCGTTCATATCAACTTCATCATCATCATTTTCGAAATCGTCTCGCAGGTTGTCTGTAACTAATTGCAACAAGTCATCTGTAAGAGGGGCTGCAATAACCACAAGATCATCTATGTTAATGTAATTCAAAGGTTGGACCTCTTGAGGTATCAAGCCGTGATTTGCTAACTGATCGAACAAGTTAACAAATTGATAAAAGTCAATGTCACTTTCAAAGTGTTCCGCAGTTTCGGTTACAGCAAAGCCGGCATTCTTAAAACAATTCGCAATGGTTGTAACAGTAACTAAATTCCAGGCATGCTTCAAAATCTCAAGGGCATGAAGTAGTGAACTTCAAAATCTTTGTTTTCGTCTAAAGCATTCAACTTTTTTAAAATTAAGAGTTTGCGATAATGAACTTACAAATTTTTAATAACCCCTTTGTCCATTGTCTGGGTTCGCGAAGTTGTATTTGGCGGCAGGTAAAATACTTTAATATTTGTGAGATTTGGGACAACTGGATGAGCAGGACAGTTGTCCACAACAATAGCTATTTTTCGATTTTTTAATCTGTAATATCTGTCTGTTTGCTTCAACCGTTTTTACCAAAGTTCACCAATCATCCGAGCCTTCCTGTTGGCTTCATATTGCACCGGTAATACATTTGTAAAGCAACATGGTTTCATTGATTTTCCAATGACGAGCAGAGGAAGCTTATCAGTATCATTTGCATTGCTTCCAACCAGAACAGTAATTCGACCTTTGCTCTTTTTACCTCCAACGCAAGCATCTCCTTTGAAACTTCACGTTTTAGCAGGAAGAAGCTGCCAAAATAAAGCAGTTTTATCCACGTTATAGATATCTTCAACCTTGTAAGTTTTTTGCAACTGAGGCAAATTTTCGTGAAACCACTCGACTGTATCGGTTTCTTTAATAGAAGCACCTTCTCCTTGTATGCTTTTAAACACAATTCCATGCCTCTCTTTAAATTTGTGAAGCCATCCTTCACTAGCTTTAAATGAATTATACTGCAATTCTTCAGCAAAAAATTTAGCTTTCGCTTTCAATGTCGGGCCATCTATCGGAATATTTGAGCTCATTTATCCTTCAACCATTTAAGATAACTTCATCCAAACGTGGATTGCTCGCTGGTGTCAATCACTTGCGTTTTTGATCGATCTGAGTGGACTCTCATTTTGCTTGATTTTTGATTATACGAGAAATAACGGATTTATCAATCTCCCATATTTTCGGCCGAGGTCAGCTAGCGAAGTTGTTGGATTCAGTTTATAATCATTTAAAATTTCTAATTTTTATTTAAATCTAACGATTTCCATTTTGACATTTTATTTGCAAATTTATACAGCGACTAAAGACTTCAAATGGAGAGAAAAAGAGAAACAGATTTGCCAAACCGAAACTTGTTTTTCAGTCAGTAATTTGCATGTTTTGTTGCTTATAATGAGTATGAGCATTGTTTATACAGAGAGACGGCCGTTGCTTATATAGGGTTTTTTACATGTGCATCTTTGCTTGCAGGACTGGAAAAATCGTTGCTTATGTGGAGAGGTTACTTATAGAGAGTATGCTTATGTAGAGTTTTCTTAAGCACAGTAAAATAGGCTTTCTGGCCAGGACCAGAGAAATTGTTGCATATAGGGAGAGGTTGCTTATGTGGAGGGTGCTTATACGGAGGGTCGACTGTATTGATCTTAGACAGTTTTTTTCGCAAATTTAATGAAAAACGGTAAAGAATTATTAGGAAGCGACATTATCGGAAATATTTCGTTGGTTTTTGGTGGTGTACTGAACGTAATTATTTCAGAGTTCCACGACAATTATTGTTATGGGAAAGTATAGTCCGACCGGCCAGTGACTATAGTTCAAAGACGATTATAGTTATAGACAACTATAGTTCGACGGCTGGTGAACATAATTTAATGTCATTTATAGTTATGGACTATAGTCCGATCGGCCGGTGACTATAATTCAATTGCAACTATAGTTATGGACAACTAAATTCCGATCAGCTGGGAAGAAACATTACAAACACGATTTGCAAATGATTGAGAATTATTGGGAACAATTCGACGTATATGTTGGATTGAACATGGAAACATTTTATAACCACAATATCATAATAAAAGATCCTGACAATCGATTGAAAAGCAAAATAAACAATTTTGATGATCTTTTCGCAACCAACTACAACCGTTTCATTATTACTGCCGTTTCATTACTGTTTCATTATTACCATTATTACCGCCTATGGGCATTTCCGCATTCCAAATTTGAGGAACAACTATGCACAAGCACTGTTGTATCGCCGACCTGCTCATCTTTAACTTATTGCAATGCTAAACTGGTTTTCCAGAACTTTCCACGTGGACGCCTTTCAGGGACAAATATTGTCTAGACTTTAGCTAGATGTTGTGCAATTATATTATGATATTGTGTTTCTGTGCTCCAACGTCCAATCGCTTGTGTATCTAAGTTGCCTCTACAGTCGGAAATTCTTGCTAGTTACAGACCATAAACCGTTGTTAGCTTTGCTGAGACCAGAAAAACCAATACTGGACAGGGCCTCGGCCAGGATGCAAAGATGGGCTTTAACTTTGATGGCTTATTCTTATGATTTGCAATTCAAGCCCACTACTAAACATGGTAATGCAGATGCCTAGTCAAGATTGCCGATATCCAACATTGTTGACGAGGAAGAAGATGTTTTCGGCATTGAGGATAAAGCAGAAGTTTTCGACATAGATGATCTCGCTAGCAGTAATCTTTCAACACATAAAGTTGAAGGAGGAAGTCAGCAAGAATACTATTTTGAATAGTGTAATCCATTGTTTGAAAGGGAAATGGTCACAAGATATTCTGGATCATTGGAAAGCTTTCGCAAATCGTCGAGAGGAGTTATCTTATGAAAATGGATGTGTTTACCGGCGTCAAAGAATTGTTGTCCCAGCAGTTTTGCAGTCAGAAGTTTTGAATGAACTTCACCAAGGTCATCTGGGAATGTTGAAGATGAAAAGTTTAGCTAGATCTACCGTATGGTGGCCGACTGGCTGGCTGGTGGATAGCAGCATGGAAGAAGTTGTTCAGAAGTGCCATCTTTGCCAAAGTATAAGACCTGCAGCCACTGAATCATTGTTCATCCGTGGGAATTTCCTGAAAAAAAAATGGCAACGCCTGCACATTGACTTTGCTGGACCAAAGCATGGGTATTACTGGTTGGTTGTAATGGATGCTTGGGCCAAATGGCCAGAAGTTGTGAGATGAATTCTGCGACTACCACAGCTACAGTTGAAGTCTTATTGGATATGGTTGCGAGATTTGGAAGGTCGATGCAAATTGTTTCTGATAATGGTCCTTAATTCACCAATGAAGAATTTCACCTGTTTTGCAAACGAATGAACATTCAGCACATCACATCTTCGCTGTATCATCCTCGTTCCAATGGCGAAGCAGAAAGATTCGTGAGAACCATGGAGAGTCTCAAGGGAAAGAAAAAATAACTGAAGAGAAACTCATGCACAGAATGTCGAAATTCTTGTTAGCTTACCAGAATTCAGCTCACACTACAACAGGAACATCGCCAGCTGAATCCTTTTGGTGAAAAGGTTCGGTTGGCTTTGGATGCTTTACAGTTTCAAGCTGAGGAAAACATACAAAAATCGCAAAATCAACAAGCATCACCTGGGAAACCTGTGCGACATTTTCGCACTGGATCTACTGTTTGGGTTCGTGATTACAGGAATGCCGGCAACATTGAATGGATGCAGGCACTGTTAAAAATCAGTGTGGCCCATTGATGTACAACGTTTTGGTTGGGGACGAGCTTTTCTGGAAACACAATGTTGATCAAATGTCTCGTAAACCAGATTGTCCGATACCACTTGAACGTCATCGAAAGTTGAAACTCTTGCAATACGATCATCGCCCAAAACCAATGGTACAATTGCCGGTAGTTTCACCTGCGGAAGTTTTGAATGAGCTACCTACTCCTGACGTTATTCTCTCACCAGTACCAGAAAAGCAAGCAATTCCACAAACAGTTTGTCGTTCAGTCGGCTTAACAAGAAGCCCAATCGTTTGATCGAAAACATTTGAAGGGAAAAGGGATGTTGTATCGCCGACCTGCTCATCTTTAACTTATTGCAATGCTAAACTGGTTTTCCAGTAGATTAAAGCAGTAGACAATGAACATCACAGGATGTGCGATGCATGACATATTAATTACTTAATTACTTAGATAATCTTAGGTAACATAAATGCACAACATCTAGCTAAAGTCTAGACACAATATTTGTCCTCGAAAGGCGTCAACATGGACAACTGCTTTAACTGATATTGTCTTTCTTGTGCTTTATAGACAACTCGGGGTTTAATTGTTACCAAGTAAATCTTCTCTTTTAAACCGTCGAACCACAAAACATCAGTTTAGGAATAATGAACCTAACAGTCCTAGCCGACGTCATGTCAGCAAAAATCTAAATAACTCAAAAAGTTACCTGCGGCTTATGGCGAACATTTCTAGCTATCAAACTCCTTCCTACGTCAAATACTCGCAGAGTTATGCGCTGCGGGGGGGGGGGGGGCCCACATCCGCGCGAAACCACAGTTTCTATCCGATCTACCTGTTTGAGCACTCATTCGACGCAGAAAAATGTCGCGAATTTAATGGTACAAAAATTTTCA
>JAQGBA010000482.1:0-33342 GCA_034698125.1 Prionchulus punctatus | reverse complement strand
CAATGCGTTCCTTTGAAAATCAGAAAAATGTGCCAGTGTTTTAATTTTTTTAAGGCTGTCTCTGCACCGATTCGAAAACTACTGATTGCGCGGGAAAAGCTTCGATCAATTATTGTACGAAATTCACAGCGTCTATGTTGCAAGTTTGCCCGAAAACTTGTAACTTGTGCACCCAAATCTATGCCAGCAATTGCAATGCCACTCAAACGATTACAAGTTAGAATGCAGAAAGTTCTTGCAAAAGCTTGCCGTTTGATTTCCTCGCAATTGATTTACGTTGGAAGAAAATATAATAGCGGCATTGCCAACTATTTTGTCTTCTTGTTTATTGTAGGTTTAACGAAAAACGAAAATAATTCAATTCTGGAATTGAATGTCAAAGTTAATTTATGATTTTTCAATAGTGCACCTTAAATAGTGTACGAGTGAAAATAAATTATATTTCTATCATAGCTGTTCATTCATTTTGTTTTTCAAATCATTTTGTTATTGTTTCATTAAATCAATTAAATGATTAATTTAGCGGAGCAAAATTCCGACCGACCTGCGCCGAAACGAAAGTTTACACTCGTTTTTGCGCCTTTAAAAGTAAAAAATGCGCAAAAAAATGTACCAGAATATTGAACATTCATCGCGAAACTGAATCTAAGCACATCCAAAATTAAAAAAACGACTAAACTTACTGTGTTTGCAAGTTTTGTTACGTAACTTCAAGAAAATGACGCAAAATTTGTATTTTAATTAACAAAATATGTATTAAAAATGAGTAACGCGGGTCTTTCGGTTGAAGAGTTCGAACGGCTTCAAGTAAGACGAAAATTATTAAATTTAACACGAATTCTCCAAATTATCTTACGTTTCTATTTTTAACTCTGTGTTCACTTCGTCCACTTCTATTTTTTGTTTTCAGAACCAGTTATTGGAGCTAAAGTCGAATAACTATCAACTAGTTGAACAAAATACGAAAAAAGATTCCGGTTAGCCTTGATCCGACTTTTTTTATGATTCAAGAATTAATCTAGTTTTCATATTTTTTAAATAATTTTAGAAATCAATTATTTAAGTCAAAAGGGCAAAAGTCTGGAAGACGAATTGCATAAAGCAAATGCAACGATTGCGAAAAGCAAAAAAGCAAAAGTAAATCGAAAAATCATTTAAAATGTGTCGATAAAGTTTTCTATAAAACATTCGAAAATCGCTTTTTAAGGATGTCGTTAACTTGGAACAAGACGTTGAACTATTACGTCACAAATTAGCCGTTCAAGAGGAAGAATTCCGTTTGCAACAATCCACTTTATTAAGCGAGCTCAATCGAGTGGGTTCTCGACAAATATTTTGCCAACTTTTTTTTGCCAGTTACGGACTACAAATCGTTTCGTGATTTATTTCAGTTGGTTTCACTGGAAAAAGTTAACGATAATGACGATTCACATTTATCGACCGTGTCGGATAATTCGAACGTCGAATTGTGTCGCTTGCAGGCCGAATTTGTTGCTTTACAAGCTAAATTTCAAGGTCATTTTTAGAAACGTGAGTTTCAGCTTCAAAATTGTTTCAAATATCGTTTATTTTAGAGTCGGAAGAAAATTTGAAAAAACTCAAGTTCGAAATGAAGATTAAACTTTTTTCTATTTGAAACTAATTTTTGCTCGTTTTAGTCAAAATGGTGGCGTAACCGAAGCGAATGAAGATTCGACGACAAGGACTTCCGAGTTGGAATCAGAAATTGCCGAATTAAAAGGTATTTCAGGTTTAAAAATAAGATTTTTGAAGATTGAATGTTGTTGTTTTTTTCATAGGTATAAATGCAACTCTGAAAATCAATTCTGACGAAAATAAATTACTTCAAGATAAATTACGTCAACAAAATGTATAGCGAAAATGAAATTTTTTTGATTATCTTCGTTTTAAAATTGTCATTTTGGTCATTTTTAGGAAGAGCATCGAACGAAACTGGGTTATTTTCAACAGCAATTGGCAGAATTAAACGAGAAATTGAGAAAAAAACAAGAAAGGTTATTAGAAGGAAGATTTAGTGAATTGAAAATTTGTCTCGTTTTCGAAGATTCCTGTTCCTTTTTTTAGTTTCCAAATGATCAGCGACGAGAAAGAAAGACAATACAATGAATTTAAAAAATCGTTGGATAATTTGAATCGAAAAAAAGACGCGGAAATAAACAATTTAGTAGAAGAAATCAATCAAATGAAACGAAATTTGGATAAAGTAAACTCGAAACAAATTTGGCGCCTTTTGTCTTAAAGAGTGCAATTTATTGTTTGAAAATATTTTGTAGTCGAAAGAAGAAGATGAAATTCGAATGAGCGAACGAGCGTCGTCTCAAAGTTTGGTCGATCATTTGAAGAGTCAGCTATCCGAAGCTGTCGATCAAAATGAAACCTTTCAAATTCAGTTACAAGTACAAAAATTTTATTTCTTATTTCGATTTCTGCGTCAATTTTTGTCACATTGAAGGAGTCGCTTAGTGCTAACGATTGTTTGTCAAGTCAACTCCACGAAGCACGAGACGACGTCGTTCGAATGCAAAAACAAGTCGGCGAAGCTGTCGATGTGTGTATTTTTTTAAAACATATTTTCGGTTCAAAAACTACCTTTCGATATACAAATTTCGTGCGTTAAAGTTGCTTAATCGAGGTCTTTTTGAAAAAGGCTGCAAATAAACGGAAGGATTTAGTGGACGAAATGGCAAAACATTTGGAAAAATTAAAAGACGATTATTCCACAGAAAAAACAAATTTCCAGAGTCAGTTTAACGAAATAACTGCCGATTTAAAGAAACAAGTCGAAACGTTAACAGCCGAAGTTGAAGTTGGTTGATTTCCAAAAATTTTACATTCATTTTTATTTGTGACACCGAATGACAATTTTTCGTACAGAAAAAGTCCACTGGCTTCGACGTACTGGAAAATGAAATGGAGCATTTGAAAATTTTAATCGTATCGAAAGAAAACGAAATTGAAACATTGAAAAAACAAGTGAAAAATCACGAAACTAATTTGGAGCTGATTCAGATACAACACGACGAATTTATTGTCGCCCAAAAGTCGGAATATGAAAAAATGCTCAACGAAATGAACGAAAAGTTCGATCAGTTGAAAAAAGTAAGAAAAGTTTTTTACCTGCTTTCTTCTTTCTTCATTCCTTTGCGTGCTACATTTAAGGATTACGAAGAGAAAATAGAAAACTTAACAGCGACAAATCAAATTCTCTCGCATTCACTCGAAATTTCGCGTCAGGTAATTGCTAATGGTTTGCAATCATTGAGGACTTCAATTTTGATAGGATTTTTGATTTCAGGCTCTAAAAGATAAAGATGAAGAGTTAAAAGTTGCGGAGAGAAAACAAATCAGCCTGGTACGATTTTTTTGTCCTAACTCATCTAATTCTGAAAAATGCCGAGAAAGTCTTCAATTTTTAGCTGAAAGATTTCAAAAAACAAGCTCAAACTGAGAAAAAACGAGCCGATCGATTGCAGGATAAATTACAAGAAACGCTAACTGAAGCCGTTCGTAATAAATCACCCGGTATGGTATTTCAATAATTTGATCCGAAAAACGTTTCAATGTTTCATTTTTAGGATTCGAAGAAGTTCGGGTGGGTGATTTAAATGTTGTTAAAACTAATGGATCGGGCGACAACGGGTAGGGACATTTTTTATTTCATATTTTTTTGTCTTTTAAGTGAATTCCTTTCCAGGAGCGTTTCATCTTGGATAGACGTCAAACAAACCGACAGACATTCGAGTGTAAATCGTGTTTCAATTTTTGCCGCCTTTCGGATGAATTTTTTTTATTTTGTGTTGGCTTGTTAAATTATTCAATTGTTTTTTTCAGCCCGGTGATGGAGACAGCGTTTCGTCGGTGAACATGTTGGAGAGCGATAATCAAGAACTAATTTCTCGTGTCGGAATTTTGCAAAAACGTAACTGCGAATTGGAGGAAAAGGTGCATTTTTTTATATCAAGATTCGCGTGCTTCGATTTTCGACGTGTTTTTGTTTCGCTCAGATTCACATTTTAGAAGAAAGCAGTTCGGCGATGGCCGACGATTTGGTTAATAAAGCAGCTGTAATCGAACAGTTTTTAAAAGAAAAACCTCGTAAATTCGTTTCGTTTTGGAACCTTTTTGAATTCGATGAAATTACAATTTTATCAATCTCGTTTTAGTCACGACTCAACACGGTGTAGCGCCCGGTTCCCCCGATAAGATACACATTGGTATTAAAAAAGTGATGGATTTGGTGAAAATTGATCAAACAGCCGGCGAAATTCGCGATATGAACAAACGCTTGCAACTGATGTTAGAGGAGACATTAACAAAAAACATGCACTTGCAACGGGTACAAAATTCGTTTCATAATTTTCGCTTTAATTTTTGTTCGGTTCTCGTAATTCGCATAAAATTTTTAGTTTTATTTTAGGATTTGGAATTTATGTCACGAGAAGTTGCTAGATTATCGGCTATGCTTCCAGCTGGTCCTCGGTGCGAAATGAGAAACGTTTGACGAAGATTTCAAATGTTGTTCTTTTTCGATTGATGTATATTTCGGATTCACGTGAATTTTTTTCTTTGTAAAAAATACCGAGCTTTATTTTTCTCGTGAAGCTTGTTAGAATTAACTTGTATGCGTTTTTTGCTAGACATTCTTCGCCATTGGGCTTTTTCTGTTGCATGTTTTATTTTTATGTCCAATTTATCGGTTTTTTTGTTCTTTTGTAACTATTTATTCCGGTCAATAAAATTCTCGATAAATTATTCCCGAATTAGAAACTAATTTTGGAGCGATATGTAGCATAATGTGTCACTTTTTTGCATTCCAACGTATTATTTGATGTTAGAAATTTGTAACTTATAAAATACAAAATTGGCATACAAATGAAAACATCGTACCGTATTTTGGTTCAGAAAAAATCACATCAAATCTGCACAACTGAACGTTTAACGTCGAAAATAAAACATTAAAGACGGTACGATTAAATATAAAAGCAACTTAAAAAAAGATGAAATAATAAAACTCCGTGCTCAGCACAACAAAAAACAACACTAAATCGTTTGTAAAATCAAACTCGAATCGTTCCAATTTCGGTTGTTTCATGGTTCGTTTTTGAATTCAATCATTTTTCCGACGCGGCCAGCGCCGTAGCGTCGCTTTTGTATCTTTGTATGAGTACAGTTTTCGCGCCTCTAACGGCGATGCCTAAATAGCCGTGCGAAGCCGTTAACGACACCACATCGTCGTCGACCAAGCACAAATCGGACTGTTTTTCGTATCGAAACGTGTCGAACAGCACGATTTTGCCGCTCATTTTATCGTGCACGAACAAATTGCCATCGTCGTCGATGCACAACGCCCCGGGGCGTTCGACCAGCGCCATGGTCTTACGATCGGCGACGTCCGCTTCTCGTAGAGCGAACTTTTGTACGTTCGCCATTCTCGTCTCCAAAGCGAACAACTGAGTGATGGATCCGGTGGTGGCGAGCACTTGCAAATGGAGCAAAGTGGCGCCGGGCTTGTTTACGACCTGCACCCATTTGGTATCGCCTCGAGCTAATCTATAGATGGTCGACGTGCCTACGTCGGTGACGCACAAGAAAAACGCCATGCCGTCTCTGGTCATGGTCAAACTTTCTTTGGCGGCGTTGTCTTGGCCGATGTCGCTGCTCGGTCCCAAAAGCGTATGTTTTTGTTCCAATTCCAAGTCGAAAAATCCGATGATTCGCGTCCATTTGTCTTTGTCAACTTTTTGCCTCATCGACACGACGACTTGTTGCAAATCTTTGTCGTAGACCAAGCCTTGAGGCCACTTCCATTCGGTGGATTCAACGTGTTTTATCAGTTCGGTGTTGGCCGAAAATAGGAACAAACCTTTCAGGGTATCGGCGACGATAACTCGGCCGTCGGGTAGCATACAGGCGCCGCATGGTTCCGTTAAAACGTCGTGACCCAGTCGGAACGAGTCCACATTTCGTTTCAAATATTTTAGCCTGCAAAAAACAACAGTAAATTTGGAAAACTTGCCCGAGCAGATTTTCTTCAAATTTAGACCCAATACGGGCACTTCAAACTTACGAAACGCGAAATTGCATAAACTGAACAAGATGTAATGATTTTTTTTACCCGATTAAAAGCCCTTCGGCATCTTTGACTGATTGCAGCATGCCTTGAATCGTTTTATCTTTCGATTCCAATTGCTGCTTAAAATCGCTCCTTTCTGTTTCTAATTGTTCCGTAACCGTTGCTAACTTTCCACTCAGCTGAAAATCAAGAATTAAAAATTTACATACTTCCTGGACAATACAATATACCACAGTTACTTCGTTGTTCAACGTTTCGGCTTCTTGCAACTGAATTTTGACTTCGGCTAACGAGTCTTCAGCCGCTATCCGCTTTCTCATTTCTTCTGTAAATCTGTCAAAAAATGTAATGAAACAAATTCAAATTTCGACGCTTTATACGAATTTACAAACTAAATTTCTTTTACTGTGCTTCCAATTTTTCGCTTTTTTTTTGAAAATTCTCTCCTATCGTAAATAGTCTGTCCATCATAAGGACGTTGGCCTCGGTATGTTCACGCATCTTTTTGGTGTGATCGTCCAATTCTGCCCGAGTTATGTTGAACATTTTGTCACCCATTGTCGCGTCGTTCGATGCAAGCAAAAGGAGCTCAAAACGAATAAAAATGGACAAAAAGCAATTCACAACACGTGGAAACACTGGAGAAACTAAAATTGACACTATATTACAAGCTTTCGACTCGAAAACTATAAACAATTGGTTGTAAAATTGGAACGGAAGCGAACGATCTCGAAAGAGAAAAACGGATTTGCGGAACAAGAAGGAAAAGAATAAAAACGAAGAATGTATATGTTGAAAGATTCCGGATAGTCAGTTGTCAGCGTTGATCTATGTTTTGTTCCTGAAAATTTCTTCTTTGGTTTCCGAGTGGTAACCAGTTGTGAACACTTTTTGATTTTAAAATTTTTTTCCGCCACACACACACTTAAAACCCGAAAGCGCTTTACTTCGCGTTGCTCGCGAGCCAAAAAGTTTCGATAATTATTCAATTGAGGGAAACAATCGAGTTTCTAGTGAAAAAGTTTTTAAACAAAAAAAATTGTTTCAAAATCATCAAAGCTATTTAACCCAGTGGGTTTTTTTTGTTTGAAATTTTTTTAGCTAAAGTAATCTACTCCACTAAGCTGGCAACTTGACAAGAAACATGGTTGAGTTTATAAAGTTTGATAATTCTTTCGTGTAAAGTGAATTTTTTTATTTTCGCATTTTACAGCACGTTGAGCGGTTGCGTTTTCGTTCAGTCCGCAATTTCTTGTGAAATGTTCTCGAAATTTGTTTTTACGTTTTTAATTTTATTCGTTTTGTGCAACCAAATTATTGGAAAGGTGTACGTAAAATTTTTTATTAACGTTCCTAGTGCTACGGAAGAAGATGAATTAAAAAAGGTTATCGGGCTCTGGTTTATCAAATTCGCATCAATAAAAACGAGCTTGCGAATGGACAGTTGCGGCAAAAAGAGAAATCACTCATCCGAAATATCCACCGAACTCACAATCGACAAATGTTTTGACATACATTTCAAGTTACCGAAAGCCGACGAACGAGACAAGATTTTCATCTGTAAGTGAAAGATATTTGTAGAAAATTTGTTTCAAAACAATTAATTTGTTATCATTCGCAGTTATCAGTCAGTGCAACTTTCCGGTCAATGACGCAATGCTTAACAAATTCAAACACATGAAGAAACACGAACAAGCGCAATACTTCTTGATTTGCCGACAAGAACGCGAAACACTCTCCGAAGAAAATCCGCAAATTTACGAAACGATTCATCGATGGGCAAAGAATTCAATGATTCAGATTTTCAATTCCACCAACTACGAACAATTGTCGAAGATTCTAGACAAAGTTCTACCCTCGACGGTGAAGCTGGAAGAATGCGTTTTCAATTACAGTATTCAGCCTCGGTGCAAGTTCGACGAAAAAACGAAAAAGTGCTCGAAAACAAAATATCCAGTGATCCAGAAACCTGAACATCAATTCGACCGCGAACGATCGTGTCCGAAAAACGTAACAATTCCTTGCGACAAATCCGACTGTCCTTGCGATTATAGAAATACAAAATGTTCGACGACGATTACGAAAAGCACAAAGAAACCATATTTTAAAACAGAAATAGTGGCGAAAACGATGAAAACAGAACCGATTTTCGATTCTATTGACTATCAAGGCGACAAAGATGGGGGCAATGGAAATACGAATGGGAACAATGGCGATAAAGATGGGGGCGGAATCAGAAATCAGCCCAATAAATCGAACACACCCTACGGTTTTCATTCGGGAAGCAACGAAAAAGAGGACGATAAAGGAATCGGCACGACGATTGGAATTGCTGTGACTGGCGGATTGGCTGTCATTATTTTGATTGTTCTCGTAGTTGTTTTTATCGCTCGACGACGTTCGAAAGGACGAGCAACCAATCAAGGATTTGCAAACGAAGAACCGTATGGAGGAGACAAAAATTTTGCTACACTCACTGTACATCGAGCAATTACAACAGATCAACCGGCTAAGGAGAAAGAAATCGTCGCGGAACTCACTCTGCACAGTAAAGATAGCAAACGAATTGCGGTTTCAAAAGAATATCATCATCCACCGAAATTATCCTTGACCGACGACGATGCGTTAGATAAATCGTCGATTTCGAGCGTTTCCAGTGCGACAAAGCAGGCAAAATCGAAATCAACTTCAACTGCAGCCAGCGATGCTTTATAATTAGTTTTTGCTTGATTGTATGTTTTATTAACCATAATTCCAATGCTGTTTTTTGTATATTAAATTTACTTGCAAATAGAGCTATAATGATTCATTCTTGGTTCGATTTGTTTGTCGTCATAGAGCGTCGTCGTACGGCAAAATGCGTCACAATACTGAAAGACATTCATATTATTTCGTCGTTGCTCTGTTATTGCGCAACGTTGTTAAATAGAAAGACATTTACAACCGACAAACTATTAAACGAACGAACTTTTTGCTCAACAGCTTTCTATTTGAGAATTGTTTGTATTAATACATCGATCGTTGTTGTAACTCATTACAGTGCTAATAAGCAAGAATCATGTTAAAAAATTGGTCTGCAAGACAACGTAGGCGACCCATTTGGAAATCATCGTTAAAAGACATCATGGAAGATAATTTCGAGAAAGAATGGTACGAAATTGGGACTGTCCCAATTGAGAAGGAATTTGGAACTCCTTCGGTCTCTGATCAATCGTTTTGGTCTAAAATCTCGGTTGGAATAAAATATTTTAACCAACATAAAAACGATTCAAAAAAGGAACCTCGCACTGAAAGTTGTGAGGAAATAAATTACAATACCAATAATTTCGAAATTATTCCAGTTAAAATCGAATGTCCAGTGGAGGAATTGGAGGATATCTCGTTGAAAAAGCGTTTCGGAAACAATTACTACGAATGTTCATTTTTACCACGTAGATTTTGTATCGATATCACGCAATCGGTGACCAAAGTGATTCCTTTGGCTCATCGAAATTATTGTCGATTTTTAATCAAAGCTTTATGCGTGTTCGAAATCGTTCAGCCGCTTTCGAAAGATTTTAATTTATTCAGAGATAACCCGTGGGAAGTTGAAGACGACGACGACGATGACGAAACTAATTCAGTGCTGTAAGCGATTAAACTAGACAACGGAAATCGACCGATTTTATTGAAACTTCGACATGTTTTTATTTCAGATTTTGGATAAACGGCTTATTCGATGATCAAGTGAAGAATTTAGTTTTACATTCTCTCGATTTATCCTCTAATCATACGATTGATTACATTGTGAGCGAATCGATTAAATTGATCGCAACTTTACCATCGGGATAGTACGTTTTAATTTTTAATCCTGTATTGGCATAATTTGATTTCAAAATTAATTTTTTAGCTTCGCTACCAACTCATTGGTGCTGAATAATGGTTCGCAAACATTTAACGCTGCTGAATTAATAAAAATCCACTCTGGAAGACAATTCAGGGTAAGGCGTTAATGTATAGGAAATGAATGCGGTTTAGCATATTTTTTTTGCAAAATTTAGCGACAAAAGTCAACAGATTCTTGTTGCGATAATTGGCTTTCGAATATTGGAGGTGATTCGTGCGAAAAATGCACAGAATGGTTGTTCGACGGTGATGGATTTTGTTTAGCAGACTGTCGACACTGGTTTTGTAGACGGTGCTGGTATCAACATTGCAAAACAAAAATTCGCACCAGCTATGATGCCTTAACGTGCCTAGTAAGGATCAAATGACGTTTCTATAGTTCAAAAGTTAATTGTTCTTTTTATCGTAAAGGAACCAGAATGCCTTTCAACACTCGACTATGATGATTTGCTGACAATTTTACCAGTTTCTAAATGCTTGTTACATGCAAAATATTTAAATCTATTTTGAAAGTTTTTTCGTCAATGTTTTTTAAAGATTAAAGTCACGAATTATTTTATAAAAAATCTGATATTATATTAAAGTGAAATTACTTTCATGCATCTAACGCGTCAAGATGAAACTCGAGCAAACTTTTTCGACGTAATGAAACCGAAAAGTTGCCTTAAAAATCTTTGAAATCGACATATCGAGACACCACGCGCCGTATAAGGCGCCAAAAATGTAAACATTCGAGGTAGAGTTTCGTTCGATGGTGAAAAAATAAATAACGTCTATTACATATTGTATAATAGAAAAAAATGTCGAGTAGCTCCTCCGTAACGTTTTAAAATCATCTTACAATTTAATGCACTGTAAAATATCGTGACAACTCCAAATTTGTAAAATTTTGATTCGCGTATAAATTCGGGCCAATTTTCCGAAACATTCATTCTAAAATCGGTTGCCTAATCGAGTGTAAGTGACCAAAAGTGAAATCATGAAATTCGTTTCGATTTGCTGTATCGTACTGTCGATGAAAGTCGCATCGATCGCGGGTTAGTCTTTAGATAATTATTCGGTCTTCAAATATCGGTAAACCTCCTCAAATGAGTTTCATGTATTTTTAGCATACTACGGCACTTATTGTTCCTCAAACTCCGCCTGCGGATCGTGCGGCATGTGCCAAAATAGCCTCTGCTGTTGCGCCCCAGGCTGTCAGCTGATGGGCGGCGGTATGTGCGGCGGACTCGGCGGATTGGGCGGATTAGGATTAGGCGCCGGATTAGGCGGATTAGGCGGATTAGGCGCCTTGGGCGGGCTCGGCGCGTTCGGCGGCGTAAGCGCTTTCGGCGGCGCGGGTCTCGGCGGCTTGGCCGGATTAGGCGGCGGGTTGGGACTCGGATTAGGACTCATAAGTCCGGGATCGGCGTGCGGAGGAGGCGGCGGCTACTGCGGAGGTGGATCGATTTGCAATTCAGGATACTGCTCTTGCCAATCGGGCTACATAATGCAAGGATCGTCGTGCGTGTCATCCACTCAAATCACGACCACAACTACGACCACCGCATACGTCGGTCAATCGTGCGGACAGTCCATGCAGTGCGGCGGCGGATCGTTTTGTAGCGGCGGATCGTGTTGTTGCCCGTCAAACTGCATAACGTACGGCACAACGTGCATTCCGATGGGTTTTCTCGCCGGCTATCCGGGCGGTAACATGCTCGGATACGGAAACGGATTCGGCACTCAAATGGGATACGGCATCGGGTACGGTATGGGATACGGAGGCGGGTGCGGCGCCAGCGGGGGAATGGTGTTCGTCGGACAATCGTGCGGCGGTGGTTGCATGTGTGGCGGAGGAGCCATGTGCATTTCGTCCATGTGCAGTTGCCCGCCGAACTGTATAATACAAAACAGCGTTTGCGTCGTACAACAGACGTACAGTATGCAGCAGTCGTACGGTATGCCGATGTACCTGCAACTCGGTAATTCGTGCGGCGGCGGCGGCGGCTACGGTTACAGTCAAATGTGCATGGGTGGTTCCAGTTGTATCCAAAGCACGTGCCAATGCGGCGCCGGATGGTACCAGCAGAACAGAATTTGCCGTCGAAGAAGTAAATTTCAAGCGTAAAACGTGTCGGCTAACAGTCAAAACGTGACGTTTCTCTGTTTCAGGATCGAAACCTCTCGAACCAAAGCCGACCGACCAAACGAAAGCTAAACTTCAAAGTTAAAACGCAGGACCGATCTTGACATTAAAATTTATAATTATCGCATTATAGTTAACGAATTATTATATATACTTTTACGACATTATTTTATGTAGTTTATTCAGGAACATAATACATTTATTTTTCTTCCGGAATTTTTTTATCGTATTTACCTGTTGTTATTTATCTGAAATAAAGCAAAGAACATTTCTGAAAAATGTCTTAAAATTCAAGCAACTCAGCATATTTTAATAAGTTTCGAATTTTATCTCTAAATGAAATAGGATTCTGTTCGTTCGACGCTCGCGACAGCTGAGAAACAGCTGATTCAATAAATACGCCGGTCGATTTTCGTTGCTAGGTATTGCACAACAACGAGTAAAAGTGACGAAAGAAAATATGTCCGTCTATAAAATGCAATAGTGTTTGCATTTGTTTCCAAGTTGAACGCATTTTTAGACAGGTTTCATATCAATAGTTGCCTGTCAGGTGGTTGAGCAATACCGTTTTCTGTCTAGTTTAGTCATCAAACTTTGTACTTTTGTAAAACTATCCTCAAACTCAAACTCAAAAGCAATAATCGAAGTAAAAATGAATGAAACTTTGGTACTTTCAATTGATAACTAAAAAAGTGTTACGCTTGTTGTTTTAAGAAAATGGACGATCTTAACGATTATTTCAAAGAAGATCGTCATTTCCGCAGCGGAAGCGGTAGCATTCCAAAAAGTGAAAAGATCTACGGCTACCTGACAAAAAAATTGATTAGCGAAACATCCGTGGAAGACCTACCGGAAGATCATACGGGCATTCAACCGAACTTGTACTTGGAATATTCGTTGAATAAAAAAGGACGATGGAACCTGATGGACGAAGTTCGAGGCGTTGATATTCAAAAGCTGAACGAAGATGTTGAAAATTTGCGAGTTTCGGTGTTAGAGAAAGATACAGGATTCTTCGCTAGAAAACTGAAGACCGACACTAAGGCGTATCACTTATTGGAGGAAAACGGCGAAATTTCGCGTCGTTTCTCGTCGCAAAAGTATTCCAATGAACGATCATTGACAGAAAAATCGAAACCGCAAAAAAAGAAGGGAAAAGGACGTCGACGAGGTCTGGTCAATGGAGATTCCGACGATAACTTAAATCGTGATATTATCGAAGAGGAAAATCCGAATTTACACCACGTTCGTTATGAAATTGTTACTCCTTGCCAAAGTGCTAAACTCTACGGAAAAGCCAAACAAAAGTTTTATAAAAATGGTTGTAAAACTCCTAAAACAAGCTTTTCCTTGCCGTCCTTGCAACGAAAAGGCGTCAATAATGTTTACGACGATTGGGAGGCGGACAACGACGGCGTGATCGACGACGATTATTGGCAAGATCTAATGAACGCCGTGAACGACGATATCGCCGAAACGGCGGTCGATGACGTCGAAGAAATGCGCCCGTCTAGCGTAACAATCGTCGCCGATTTCATCGAACCGTGCGAAAACAAGAAACGAGAGAGAAAGATTCGTCGAAACCGAAATTGCGCCTCGGACAGCGATTTATCGGTTAATAACAACGATCGAGTTTACAGGTACGAATTGGACGACGATGTTGACAGCACTATCGAGGATGATTCCGAAACGGTGACCATTGCATCGGAAAACGTCGTATTTCCTGTCGTTCGTTCGGAAGTATCGACGCTTTCCAATTTCACAATGGTGCCAATCGAAACGACTTGTCGCACCGATAATTTAACCGTCGAATTCTTGCAAGAAAATTACGGATGCACATATTATGAATGTTCGTGCTTGCCGAGACGATTTTGCATCGATATCACCGCCAAAGTGAGGCAAATTTTGCATTCATTTCATCCGATGGAGTCCACTTTTGATATTCAAGCCATTTCGATCTTTGAAGTTGTCCCACCTCGATATCTGTCCACAGACAGTTCAGAAACAAGCAAAATCAGGTAGATAAACAGATGAAATTGTTTTGGCTCCCGAAAGCAAAATTTTGAGGTTATAATTTTGCTTTAGAGTTTGGTTTAATGGCGTTTTTGCGAATAACATTGAATGTTTATCATTGGGCACGTTGAATCCTTGCGATGTACATACAATTGATAGCATCATCGAATCCACTGCGAAAATGTTTGTAACTTTGCCAGTTGAAAGGTAAAGGAAGGTTTTACGATACATAATTTGTTTCGTAATAATTTCGATATGGCGTCTTTTTAGTTTCTTGCACAAAGAAAATTACAATCCCCCAAAGACGCTGAATCGCCTGTTCGATGCTCCAGCAAGACTGTTAGAAAATGCAGTGCCTCATTGTCTGAAAATGACCGAAGCCACTGAAGTTGTGTTGCAAAAAGAAGATTTGGCAAGAAAAGTAAAGAATGCTTTTGCTTTCATAAATTACTTCTTGAAATCGGCTTCAAATGCACCAAATTCAACACTGTAACTGTTGAGATAAATCATATTTTCATTATTTTGCAGCTTCAACGCCAAATTACTGCTGTTCAGTCTTACGTGTGGTCAGACATTGGTGAAAATTCCTGCGGTATTTGCTACGAATTTCCCGTGGAAAACGTTGGATTTTGTCTTGCTTCTTGCCAGCACTGGTTTTGCAATTCGTGCTGGCATATTTATTGCTCGGAAAGAATTCGCAACGGACTAATTCCTGTTAAATGCCCGGTAATTTCTTTCGCAGCTCGCCTTTGAACACGTTTTTAGCAATGTTCGTGTCCAGGATACTAATTGCGATACGATCATGGATTACGATGCCTTGACCACTGTTCTACCATTGCCTCAATGTATTTTGTTCGCTAATCAATATCGTGATCGACACGTAGGAGCGAACTCCGATAACTGGATATGGTGTCCGAATATAAAATGTGGTCGAATAATTTACTTCGAAAGTAAAAAAAAGCGTTCAAATTTGTTTTTGCAAGAATCGTCGACGAATTTGAATTTTGCCTTCAAGATTTGCGTTCTTCGGAAGTTTGCGCTTGCGTTTGCGGCGAATTGTTTTGCGCCCATTGCCGAAGTGCTGTTCATTGGCCAGCGACTTGCGATCACGCTTCGACATATTTGACGGAATTAAAACGAAACGGTAAGTTGTTAATATGAAATTGTTTTTGCTCTATTACAGTTCATTTTTTCAATGTTTCAGGCGATTTTCGTGGAACTGTCGAGTATGGTAAAATAAAATTCGTCGAAGTTAGAAAATGCCCTCATTGTCGCGTTCCGATGCAAAAAGGTCCCGGCTGCAATCATATGACTTGCCGATGCGGAGAATCGTTTTGCTGGGACTGCGGTAAAAAATGGAGCACAGTTCCGCACAACCACGGCAAAACTATTGCAAGTTTCGAGGTTTGTCGTGATCAGAACTTATTCCAAACAATTTTTTCATTGGTTACTTTTTTCGTTTAGAAGATTAAGTTAATTGACCACGTATCAATTAAAAGAGCCGAATTTTGGTCCGACGAATTGTACCAACGGTGCCTCGCTCATCGATACACTTTAGAACCTCAGCAATTAAAGAAAATGAAATTTTCCTTACTGTCCGCCATCAAAAATCCGAGGCATCTGAACGAAATTTTAACTACCAATGAAAAACTTTTTTGTGATTCTGAAAATAATCCCGTTAACCTTCCATTCCTTGTGAAACAAGCCGATGGTACACGCGATTTCCTTGCCTACTTTTTCGAACATTATTATCAGGTGAATGAATGACGCTTGCAATTTCCGTCATGATTTTAATATTTTGTCAACGTGTTTTTGTTTCAGTGCCATTATCTTTTGGAATATACGTACCTTTGGCTGCAATGGTTGTTAATGAAGAAAGAACGAACTGCGGCGAGAAGGATTTATTCTCTTGCTGACCGTTTGAATTTCATCGTTACAAGGCTGGCTGACGTAAGACCATTTTTCTACAAATATTTCACGCTGCGATAATCACTTATAGGGCAGTGATAATTTGTTGGGCTGCGGTGAAACACTTGGAGGGCAATGGTAGACTACTTGAAGGGAAGTGGTAGAACACTTTTAGGGCAGTGCTAGAGCACTTAGAGGGCAGTGGTAGGGCAACGGTCGAGCACTTGTAGGGCAGCGGTAGAACACTTGTAGGGCAGTAACGGAGCATTTGGAGGGCAGTGGTAGAGCACTTGTACGACTGTGGTTGAGCACTTGTAGGTCAGTGGTAGAACAATTATAGGGCAGTTGCAGATTACTTATCCTTTTGTTGGTTTTTTTCGACCCATTGTACCTATTTTCGACTGCCATAACTTTTCTTTTTACTTTTCAACCTTATTTTTAGGTTTGCGCGCTTGGAAGTTTGTCGAAAGTTATGGAAACTATGCATACGTCGAAAAATTTATTGAAAACTCTTGTTGACTCAATAAATACTCTTAAAGCGAATCAACGCTAAAAAAAACGTGATATAATGAGAGTTAAACTGTGATTAAGTGAATCGTGCACTTTTTATCGAAGTTTTTACAGTGTAAATTTTATACTATGAATTTTTTCTTCGTTCTGATTTTATTGAAACGTATTTTTTTATCGTTGAAATAAAACAGGTTATTAACTTTATTTTATAGAAATGGCACCGATCTCGAAAATTTATTGCGTTTTGAAAGCGCACACCATGCTTTTTGGATTCAGTTTAGCGGCGAATGGGTTACTGGAACTTCAAATCATCGAACGGCCGAACAAAACATAAATGCAAGCGAGTCTCTGTTTAACGTGTAAAGTGAAATCATTATAAAAATTTGAGTCTAAAGTGGTCGGTCTAAACGTTTTTTTGGAACAAATTTTAATCGAAATGGGTAACAAAATAGAAACGGTTAAAAATTTAACTCTGCCGGACATTTTTCAAGATGAACACGAACGTTTCACGACAGTTTGTGTTTGCGAAAAAGAACAAAAATACGAAACTGTCGGTAAATTAGATTCGTCCAAGTACCGAATTAAATTTCACTGCCACCGAAAAATTGACGATGATAGTAATAAACGACATTCTTGCAAACGAATGTTAACAGTTTCCGAATGCTGCAAAATGCCAGAGAAAGCTGAAATCCAAAACGACGATACTGCCGTGGTAGGTCGTTCTCATGAAGGTACGTTGATCATTATTTGTTTTTTAAAATAGTCATCAAAATTTTCTCGTTTATGTAGAAACAAATTTTGAACGGGAAGTCATGCAATACTCTAGCGGATTATATTTTTATAAAACGGCTCGAATTAAACGAATAGTTTGCGATCAATTGAAACCGCTGAAAGTTCATAAAGAAAGACATAAAATGAGTCGAGAAAGAAAAATGGCAGTTGTTCGTAAATTGTACAGAGATGGCGGTTGGATTCGAATCGGAAATAATAAAAAAAAACGTTACGTGGACGCCGGAACTCCGCTGCCGACATTTTGCAAGTTTTCAACCATCAGAAACCCGTATTCAAAAATCTTTGGTGTTTCGGCTTGAAAGAGATTTTCTGATTATTTTTAGTTTATTAATGTCACAAATGTAATGTAAACGTGCTAAATTGTTGTATCAACTCATTTTTCCTTGATTGCATATTTATTGTAATTGAAAATTGGAACTAACACTTTGAAAAACACTGCAAAACGATAATATATGCTTGAATTACAACCAAATTTTTACGAAAACTTGGACCAAATTATATTTAAAACATTCTTATTGATAGTGCTCATTAAAAAAATGCAGTATTTTGAATCGAAATTCATGAAACACGTTTTGGTACCCATAATTTGTTTTCGAAGCAAGTTTCAGCAATTTTACTTTAATGTAAACTACATTTATGCCACATAGCAACATGGAAAACCGAAAAACAGAGTTCTAAACGAAAACCGTGTCGATTTCGTGTTTTATAAATAGAAATTCGGAAAGTTTTTTGCCAGGCGGACGACAAAAACCGAAATTGGAACATTAAATCGGAAATAGAGTAGTGTTTGTAGAGTATTCGAAACGATGAAAGTTTTGAAATGTCGATTAGTTCTTTTGTTGCTTTTATTAATTCAACATTTCGTCGAAGCCGATGAACACGACCATTCAGTAAGCAAGCAAAAAACAAAAATGTTTCTCTTTTGTTAACTTTTGACAATTGTCTTGTGATTCTAATTTTGACATTCACACGTAAAAAGAAAGCTTGAAACGCGACTTTTCACGCCGTTATTGAGGTTTGAGAGGCCAACGCCGATTCCAAATGAAAAATCTGTCCGAATGTTGATTTCTGTGGACAAATATTTCATTTTATGATCAATAAACCTCAATTTTTTGACCGTTTTAGCGCATGTATTCAGTAAATGACCGAAAACGACAATTAAAGTCAGATCTCGGCAATTTCAGGATTGAATTCGATTAATTGATCGAAAAGTCGAAAAAGCGTCGAATTATATTTCATGCTTGTTTCTTTATGTGTTTAGTATAAAGACGGAGAAGAAGTAGTTCTGTGGATGAATACCGTCGGTCCGTATCATAATCGACAAGAAACTTACGCATATTTTTCGTTGCCGTTTTGCCGCGGTCGTAAAGAAACTATTTCGCATTATCACGAAACATTAGGCGAAGCCTTGCTCGGTGTAGAGTTAGAATTTTCCGGCTTCGATATAGCATTTAAAGGTACTACTAACCAAACTGCAATTCAAAAACTGATTATAGTTGCGATTTTTTGCTTGTTGTAGTTGCAGGAACGACTAATTAGTCATTTTAATTCACAAACATTTTTCTGAATTGTAGTTAACTCTGAGAAATCTGAGAAAACCGTCTTTTGCAAAACTGAATTGAACGAGGAAAAATATCAAGAATTCAAATATGCAATTAAAAATCATTATTGGTACCAAATGTACATCGACGATTTGCCGATTTGGGGTAAAAAAATCACAGTAGTTTGATGAAGACAAAAATTTTCCGTATTTTTTTTTGTCTAGGTATGCTCGGCGAAGAAGACGATACTGGCTCTGAGCCAGTTTACAAACTTTTTACGCACAAAAAGTTTGAAATCGGTTACAACGGGGATAAAATCGTCGACGTCAACTTGACCTCGGACAATCGAGTCACAATTAAACCACAGACGCAATTAGAATTCAGTTATGAAGTTAGTCAATTTGAATTTTTTTGAAAATTTCCTTTAAAATTCTACTTATTACATTTAGGTCGTTTGGAAACCGTCCAATACCCCTTTCAAAGATCGCTTCGACAAATATTTGGACCCGAACTTCTTTCAACACCGCGTAAAATTCAAAAATCCATAAAAACAATTCTTTTTTGCGATTAGTTTTGTTTCGTATTCCATTCTTAGATTCATTGGTTTTCAATTTTTAACTCGTTTATGATGGTTATTTTCCTCGTCGGCTTAGTTTCCATGATATTATTGCGTACGTTGCGCAAAGATTACGCCCGATACATGAAAGAGAACGAGATGGATGACGATCTAGTCAGTGCCCTTTTTTTGTCTTCGTGATGTGTTTTCGAACCTTTTTTGATTCGAAGGAAAAAGACTTGGGCGACGAATACGGATGGAAACAAGTTCACGGCGATGTATTTCGACCGCCTGCTTATCCAATGATATTCTCAGCTTTCATCGGCGCCGGATATCACGTCGCTAGTGTCACGTTCATTGTAATTTTGCTGTCGATCATAGGAGAACTGTACACCGAGTAAGCGACTATAGTTCATGAGCCACAATATGTCGCATTTAAATATGGTGACAAAATTTCATGTATGACTATAGTTCATTGTTTTTTGCTTTCAAGGCGAGGGTCGTTACTGAGCGCTGCCATTTTCGTTTACGCTGCGACTTCACCGATTAACGGATACACCAGCGGAAGCATGTACGCCAGGTTCGGAGGTAAGGATTAGCTTTGCACGAATTATGAATGAAATGTGACGTTTTATTTATTTTTTTGTACCCTTTTCAGGCAAACTATGGATCAAACAGTTGGTTTTAAGCGCGTTTCTATTGCCCGGATTCGTCTCAATGGTAGCTTTCTTGATTAACTTTGTGGCCATTTATTACCACGCGTCGAGGGCCATACCGTTCACTATCATGGTGAGTAAACGGGGAAACCGTTTCCACGGCCATAAGTTTGACCATTAAACGAATTTTGTTTTTGAATCCGAAATCTTTCCTCCTTTTCAGCTGGCTGTGACTTGCATTTGTTGCTTCGTCATCCTGCCACTGACGTTGGTCGGCACCGTTTTGGGACGAAATCTGAGCGGTCAATCGAACTATCCGTGCCGAATTAACGCCGTGCCGAGGCCCATACCGGAAAAGAAATGGTTCATGGAACCGTTTTGTATCGTTTTCTTAGGCGGCGTGTTGCCGTTTGGCTCCATTTTTATCGAAATGTATGTCATTTCGCTAAAGTAAATTCTCATCGAATTGTATTCCATGAATTTCATTTGATTTTTAGGTATTTCGTTTTTACGTCGTTTTGGGCGTACAAGATCTATTACGTGTACGGTTTCATGCTCTTGGTGACGATTATTTTGGCCATCGTTACCGTTTGCGTGACAATTGTTTGCGCATATTTTTTGTTGAACGCCGAAGACTATCGATGGTAAAATTTGTTACATCAGTTGTCTTCCACCATAGCTGATTGGAAAAACAAATTTGTGCCTTTGAAATTGTGTTCATGATGTTATCATTTTGTGTTTTCTCAATTTGCTCTTATCGCTGCATAGACAGGCAGATTTTGTAGCAAATTTCATATGTTTCAGGCGATGGACCAGTTTCTTAGCCGGTGGATCTGTTTCGTTTTACGTTTACCTGTACGCTATATATTATTTCACGTTCAAAACGAAGCAAGTTTTTCGTTCGATTTTGATTTCAAATTTTGTTTGTTAATCGAGATTTTCTTTCTTTTATTAGAATGTACGGTTTGTTTCAAACTGTCTTCTATTTCGGTTACATGGCTCTGTTCAGTTTGGCGTTAGGTCTGATGTGCGGTAAGCGACGACGGAATTTTCGTTTTGGAACGCTCGTTTCGGTAGGGAACATGTTTCTTTAATTTTTAGGCATGTTAGGATACGTTGGAACTGCGAAATTCGTTCGAAAAATCTATTCCACCGTCAAAATCGATTGAATGATCATTATTAAAAAATAAGCAAGAAATCTTATCGTTTCGTTTTATTTTCTACAATGTGACGTTCCAAGCTCACACGCGTTCGTTTAATGTTTTTTTTCGGTTTTGTTGTTTGCGGCTGGCCCTTTTTCGGCGCCTGGTCAGTGTAAAACTTGTTGCTGTTCTCTTGAGAAATTATTTGTTAAAAAATTTAAATCGTTTCGTTTTTTCTGCGAATTTATATATTATTTAAAAATGTGGTTTGCGAGGGTTTTTGTCGTCAAAAAAATAAACGTTATTCTAGAAAACCGAGCAGCAAGGCACAAAGTTTGTTAGGCATAAAATTTGCTTATGGTGAAGAGTAAGGGAAATTTTGAAAAACGAAACTTTTCTACTCCAATCGAAGCGTAGTTTTTTGTTTTGGCTCTCTGTACGAAAAAAACACAATTAAGCATAAAATTTTTAAATACATATAAATTTCGGTTTCACAAATTCATTCTGTGCAAATTACATGCACGAAGCAAAAACAAGGTAATACCGTATACATAGAATATCGCGTAAAATTCAATTCGAATACAGAAGGAACATTTTAATAAAATAGGTATCAAAAATATTTTTTGTCGAAAAACCAGTAAAAACATATTTTAATTTTATAAAAACCGTTTTACGCGACGCAACGCGCAATAAGTCAGTCGAGTCAGTGATGGACGAAAATGCTTGCCCCAGTTTGTTTCAGTTTCGTTTTAATTTTAATTTTAGTTGATCGTACTAGCCAGTATGACCTCGTCACTTGCAACATAGCCGAAGATGTTGATCTCGTTTTAATTTTCGATTTCCAGTCAATGTTCTGTAATGGCTCAGTCTTATTCCGCTATGATCCAGACAAAGAAGCGCCGTTTTACGCCGTCAAAACTTGGCTAACGCGTCCGAAAGCAACTCGTTTGAAAATCGCCAAAGATAAAACTCACGTTGCAATCATCAAATACAATTGGGACAAAAGCGGAAGCGCCGAAACAAAAGTCTATAAAACGAATGCCGAGCTGCAATCACGACTGAGCGAAATTCATAAAGAAGCCGCAGAAGAGAACACAGACGAAAAGCGAATGAGAAAGCCTACAAAACAGCCGTAAAAGAATTTAAGACGTATTTCCAGAATCGAGATGCCGATCGTCCAAATTTTCCGAACGTCATTTTCGTTTTCGTACACAATATACAACCGAACTTCGTCTCCAGTTTCAAATCGATCGCCAAAGAAAAGAATGCTTCGATCGTTTTCGTCACTTACGAAAATCCGTTAAAGTACGCCTCCAAGAGGGACTATTTAAACGATCTGCAAGATTCTGTTAATCTGATTTTCGCCGACAATATCGATCATTTCGATCATTACATCCGCGCATGTATCGAATACAAAGGTTGCGACGCCAGTAGGTATCGAAATGATCATTTCTACCACGTTTTATCACGAAACGACCGAAGTATGCGTGCAAGAAAAGAGCGCCGATTTGCCGAACTGTCCGCACACAGTTGAAACATTATCCGAAGAACCGAAGATTTGCTTGTTCTATTGTGAAATCGACTTTCACATGGTCTCCGTGGACCCAGCCGAATGTAGTACGCCGCAGCGAATGGGCAGGGCCGTGCGACCACGTCAAAATTGGCCGACTGACTGAATGGGCCGTAACGAAATATTGCGTGTACCGTGAATTCCGAGAGTGTGTTAACCTTG
Organism: Prionchulus punctatus; assembly: GCA_034698125.1. Lineage (NCBI taxonomy): Eukaryota > Metazoa > Nematoda > Enoplea > Mononchida > Mononchidae > Prionchulus > Prionchulus punctatus. The sequence continues at coordinate 10,385 of JAQGBA010000482.1, read as the reverse complement.
TCAAGAAGGACTCGACTCCGCCTCCAGAGAAAACGCAACGTGAACCGAAGCAAGCCGAAGACGATGAGGAAATGATAACAATTTTAATTTGCGTGTTTGGCGAAATCGTGTTTCTGCTCCTCGCGGTCGGTCTCATCGTTACAGTCTATCAATGCCGAAGCGAAGTGCAGGAAAAAAAACGTTACAACCAATCCGTACATCGAAACTCAAGTCAATCGCGCGCATTATCAAGGAAATCAGTGCAAACAATTGGTGGGCAGTCGCAAAGCAAGCAACAATCTCGTTTTCAAAGTCCGCCGAACTCTTTTCTCGTTTTTTTTTTCATTTTTCATTTGCCGTGATCGAAATAAAATCGAAGTACGAAACATGATTTTACTCGCAGATGCAAAGTAACGGCACGATATAGGTTTTTTTATATTTAAGTTTCATTCTCTTTAATTTGCTTCTTTATGATAATGTTGTTGCAAGTTTTCATTCGTGTATCCAATGCAATAAACAACAAATTAATTTTAATTTCTTTCCGTATGCTACTCGAATGTATTAACAATAAATACCATTAAACAAAAATAAAGAAGACACCAAAAATATCGAAAGAAAAGCACCGAGTGAATAGTTTTACGTTTTTTCTTCACCTTTCAAAGCTTTCCTCTCTCTGTCTTCTAAAGAAAAGCATTGCAAAATCCATTCGAAACAAAAAAATAATGATTTAAAATAGTTTCTTACCAATTACAGCTCTCTCCTTCCAACGATTTTTATTTTCTTGCAATATTTTAAGAAAGGGTTGAGGAATGTTTAATTTTCCATCAGCGCCCATCGGAAGACGTCTTAACGCTCTCGGAGACGGTGAACGAGTCGACGGTTCGGGACTTTCGAGTCTACTAAAGAATACGTGAAATTACAATTGATTCACGAAGAACGGGTGAAACAAAAAATGACTAGCATCTACTTCGGAGAGGCAGAAGAATGATTAGATGATGTGTCGTCGTACGCCGGCATGATGACCATTGGTTCAATAAGTTTGTTCAACATCTCCGCGCAAACGATCATCGTTGGTTCCACAATGAAATCAATGAAACCGATTTGCGATTCAGCCACGTGTGTTGTATGTCGGTCGCACAAAGGTGAAAACGGTAAGCCCAAAGATGCTTCTAAATCGCCCTGAAACGAGTCGAAATTTGAAACGCAAAAAAATGTGATTCGTGTTTTAGCCTTGATAACCTGTCGGAAGAACTCTTCTAATACGGACATCGTCCATTTATAATGCACTGGCCAAACTTTGGCTGGGTGTGATATGTCGCAACAATGTACAATTAAACATAAAGCTTTATGTTTGTCAATTCTGAAAAGAAAGAAAATTGGTAATTGATGAAAGCATTTTCTTACTCAGACGGTTTACCCTTCGGGCAAAGATAACATCGATTTGACAAGTTTTATTTGTCCAAAGTGAGTTGACATATCAGTTGAAAGCACCATTTCTATCACTAGTTGCCTAAATTCTCTGTAAAAAAAGAAAAGAAAACTTCAGTATGGTCAACTGCTGTTACCGGTGTATGATTGGTGTTACCTGAAATCCTCTTTCGTCATAGAACTTAAAATATTCGAATCGGGATCTTCTCGCATGAATCGAAAAACGGCACTGACATGATGATTTTCAAGCACTGATCGATCGTTATACAAAATCGCAAAATCGCTCAGCGATTGAATATGAAAATTATTCGTGTGACCTGTGTGTTCGAAATCGTGTATCATTGCAGCAAAAACACAGGCGAAAACTTCCAATTCATTCAAACATTCCTGAATACAGTACGCTACAGTAAGACACGCCTGCGTATCAACGGAACTGTGAATCAGTTTTTGTTCACCAACAATCCCGTTTGAGACATCATCCAATGTGATGTTTGAGTGACATCGGCAGCGTGAATTAAATTATGATATGGATTATCATGTTTACTATAACCGGCTTCGAGATGTGATAAGAAACATTCTAAGGCGCTTGTTGGTATCTAAAAAAGAGTCCGATATTATCCATATTCCGTCCAAAGTACGTTTCAAGATTAAACGTCGTTATACTTTGTATTTAGCAAGTAAATTATATCTTTGGAATAAATCTAAACCGATGTATTTCAATGCACTATTTTCGCTGCATTCATTCAATTGGAATACATCGAATTCCCACGAATTAATATGCTGAAAGATAATAATTCGAATTTCATAAAAAAAACAACAAATTTTCTCATAAGATGTTCATTTTTTAAAGCAAACGTTGCATACTGGATAACTAAATCGATTTTGGAAGTTTAGCATGAGTTTGAAACAAAACTTAGATGAAAAAAGCGATCTTCAGTGCAGGAAATTGTTTCACACGTGCATAAAACCCATTAGCATACAGTAGCATGGTCCGATAATTATATTTACGGAAACTTAATTACTTGAAGCACTTCTCCGACGTGTCCCGGTATGTGCACCTGTGGCGATATTGATATTCGTCGAAATATTCTAAAAATGTCATTTCAATTATTGGAAACAAAAACAACGACTGAAAAGATTTCCTGATGTTTGAAAAATGTTCCGCAAATTGATTGAACTATACGCAAGAATCATGAAAGCGATTAATTTTGTTTCAATAAATATTTTTCTATTGTGTTATTTATATATTGATACAAATTATATATAAATGAAGCTGATTGAATTTCAAAACGACATACTTTCTAAAATAAAATTTATCGCGAATAAGTTGTTCGTTAATTTTTTTAATGGAATTTTAGATGAATTAGGTGCTCTTCAGCTATTTTCTTTGGAGAATCATCGATTTAGAGATTGGCCTCGAAATCGTTGCGAAACATTTTAAAATTTGCTCTTTCGACATTATTACTTGTCGAAAACAATTCCAGATCTAATGGCATTAGCGACGGATTTAAATTTAACTTTTTGATTTCTTTTCGATGGCTGTTTCGTAAACGTTGCTGACAGCCATTCGCGAACTTCTGTCGGCATTTCATCAGGTACAAAATCATCTTGATCGTCTTCTTCGTCCAGAAGCTTTCTGAAACAATACGAAAAGGTGACGTAAAAAGAACGCTTACATTATAAACAGACCTCAATAGGAATACAAAAAAAATTTGAAACAAATCGGCGCCTTATTTAACACTGTGAACGAAGCGAAATGTAGTAAAAAAGCAAATGAAATCAGTCAAACGTTATCGGTACCCCGTAGGATTAATTTATTTCGTGTGCGCAATTTCATTTCTGCTCAATTTAATTACAGAAATACCCAAAATTTGCTCTTTTTAAGAAAATTTCGTTATTTGACAAATCTCGTTTAGGTTCTATTCAGTCAATCTCCCGTTTTATGTATCAAACAGAAGAAAAAAAGAGGAACGTAAAAATAAAGAAAGTAAATTTTTGTTTTAATTTGTTCTATTCATTATCTACAGTATACCTGTGATCATCCATATAAGCCGTTTCCAATACCAAGGCAGCATATTCTAAATTTTTTCGTAAATCTTCAGGAGTTAACTCGCCAGTTTCTAATTGATGTAGAATGAATCTGATCCTAAAACAAACGCTTTCAGGTCATTGGATCATTTTTGAGGTCAACTTTAATTTATGAACATATCTTATCGGTCAGTTTTGTGTAACTATAAAAACTAACCTGCACGCATGCTTTTGCATGGTAATTAAATAAAACGCAATCGTATCTTCTGTCATAATTGCATTAATTCACAGTGAAGGGTGCGAAACTTATTTTATTTACGATTCGAAAAACATTCGGTCGAATTACAAGCGAAAAATCCTCCTATTCTCGAATTTTTCCGACAAATTCACCTCTCCTCAAACACCTGTGCGACTATTACATTAACTATAGAGAAGAAAAGCGGCACGTCTGGCGGATGGTCGGTGGGATATGGATTCGTAATTAGTTAGGTTACATGTTCAATTAAAATAGTTTGGATCGAACCTCTTCCTATGTATCTATGAGTGTGTCCAACATTAAAACTTATTTTTGCCTCGAAACGTTTCATAGAAGTCTTCTTTTTCAACGAAATTACATTTTTTTGTGCTGATATAGAAAAATGAAATAAAATGTGTCAAACTGATTCCGTTCATGAACGTTATTTCGTTTTAGCGAATGTCAAAAGTAATTTCATAAAGGTAGAAAAAAAACGAAAATTTTGCCTTTTTCATCCTCTATAATAGTAACATTAAACTTGCCTGAAAAGTATACGAAATTCAACCTTTTGTGTATTATTTTTAACTATGCATCTTTCGATTTTACATTTTTTTATTCGATTAAGAATTTTACTCGAAAGAAAAAATATAAAATTAATATCGGCACTAAATTCGCTTTAAGCGTCATGTGTAATAAAAAAAGCGACGTATAAAAATTTGTTTGAATTTTTCCGATGCATAAAAATGAATCGAAAATAATACTAGCGGAAATAAATCAAAAATTAAAAAACCATTTCAACGGGAATTGGCGTAATAAAAAAAGTTGGATATTATAAGATTGGAACAATTTTTACGACTCAGAAGCCGATGTAACGAGAAAAATGTTGAATTCGAGGAAATGGGGAAATTTCAGAAACTCCTTTAAAACTTTTAATACTGACGTTAAACTTTTCAATAAAGTTTAATTGTTATGAAAAATATTCTACATATACAAAATCAAAAGCGATTGAATTTTTGAGGCTGAAAATATAATCCATCGTCTTATATTTCGAAGAATATGAAATAATTATTTGAAAGAAAAATAAGTTTTAATCCAAAGACTGAATAAACAGTAATTAAATATGAAATTTATAATTAAGCGCACGAAACAGGAAACAACAAATATAGGAATTGAAAAATGTCTGAAATGATACTGTAAGTTACAGAAAAAGGAAAAATGAAGTTCATGAAATTTCCCTCACCGATTTCGGACCATGTCCAACTTGTCAGCCTTAAATGGATGGTCAGGTTTGCCCGGAGCCATGATACAAAAGCAAAAAATATATAAGTGAAGGAAACAGTCTCGGACCAAACCAACCGCCGATCTTGACTGACTTGACAATAATCAAAGCCGCTTTAAGCTTAAGCCCGATTCGATGCCGACATTTGTATCGACTCACAGCCAGCAAATGAAGCGAAGCCATTTTGTCGCCCCATTCGGTAAAATTACTACTAGTACTGCGTACTAGGGTTACACGTAGAGAGACCCGACGGAGATCCAAACGGAACAAATGCCAATCCCAAAACATCGACGTATAAAAAAACCCCTCGGCTTCAATTTATATATATGATACTGCTCTTATTTTAGCATTTTTATGCAATGTACGTTCGTTTTGGTCTCGTTTGATATTATTTACCTTCGGGCTACCATCGCCGCCGCTCTCGGTTTGGAGCTCTTTTCCTTCGTCGCCTGTTGTTGTTTGGCCGTTGTCTGACGCATTAATGGATTCGGACCTTAAAACACCATTTATCGGTAAAAAATCGAACGCGAGTGAGTACGAAACAGAAACAAGAGCCGTGAACATTGTTTTGCGAATTTAAACGTGTTCACCTAAATGACAACCGTGCTAAATCTTCGAACGTCCTAAACACGAGAACTGTGTTCTAAATCTTCTTTAATGACAACCGTCCTAATTCTTTTCTTAAGTGACAACCGTTAGTTTCTGTTGTATCTTTTAATTGATTCGGTTTTCGACCTCGGTAAAGGTTTCGTCGGATGACAAAAAGCGAATAAAAGAAGATTTTTTTTTACTTCTTTTTCCCATCATCGTAGTATATTCGTAAATTTCATCAATAAGTTAAAAACGAAAATGATGAGGATAGACGGATTGATAGATACTTTGCGTATCCCGGATTTTTCTCATTTGTCTCCTTACACAACACATAAATAACAACTGAGCACATGAGGGTCGATAACGTTCGGGCTCTTAGGTATGCGTAAGTGAACATGGACGGTCTATCACTAACGCTTGTATTAAACCCACAACATTAATGATACTACTCTTTTTTTCCGTTTCATGATAATGTTCGGACGAAATAAGGCGCGCATAAGCGTACCGTAAAATGCATGAAACGTCGCCGAACGTGAAACGCACTCGCTTATGAATAAAAAAGCACTGAAAAACGATCGAAATATAAAATGACGTAAAATGAACCAACGATAAGCTGGAAACGTGCTTCGGCTAGGGTGTATTCCGGCGGTAAACAACTTTAAGAGATTTACCAAAGAGAAGCAATAACAAAAAAAAAAATTTTTAAACCTAATTAACTCTCGTCGATGCGCGTTTTATCGTCGACGATGACAGTGTATCGATGTAAAAAATTAAAACGCTAGAATTTGATACGGAATTAAAGAAATGGTTTTCTTGCCAGTTTCTTTTTTTAATAAGAACGTGGAAGAGAAACATAAATAAATAAATGGATTATTATGCATTTTAAATTCGTACGAATTTTTGCAATAATAGTCACGTTTTCTCGTGTCTTAAAGTGACGAATAATGTGGAAAATATTTGAAAGAACTATGGGCGACATTGCTAAGCGACGAAATAACCTTTAACGTGCAACAAATGAAAAACAATAACGTAAGAAAAGGATGAAAGACGGAAAAACTTTCCAAAGGGAACAAAGGCGAGGAAAAAAGTTTGTGAAAAACAAATCGTACTCACTGAAATGTCGAGGCATACCGGAACGACGCGTTTGTAACACGGGCTCATATGTTTTTCACACGTCCTATTCTATTATTTTTTCTACATGAGGCAAATAAGGGCAAACAACTTTTAGATTCACAAAAACTTTATCTGCATCCCCCCACTCATCTTAGTATATTATATGATTCTAGTTCGGAGCCCGCAAAGGACGGATTCGAGTCGTCGTATCTCAACGTTTTTCAATAATTGACAACGAAACAAGGCATTGACAAAAAAAAGTAAAAAGGGGGAGCCTAATGATTTCTATCCATTTTAGAGCTCGGTTCGTATCGTCGACAAGTCGTCAAAAGATCGCTTACCAGAAGCAATGGGGCGATCAACGCGAAACACACACGGGGAAAGAAAGAAAAGGGACGACGACGTTTTTCGGACCCATTTCCTTTTTTAGTTTCCAACTAAGCCACTCAATTACGAGTAGCATCATCAAAGGCCAAATGGCCCCCTTTTGAGTCCTAAACCACCCCCGACCGACCGACGTATACACATAAAATACGTCGTCGCTTTCCATAAGTCGTGTCCAAATGCGATTCGCATGATAACATTGTTTGTCGAACAATTAAAAACTGCATTGCAACATTATTTTCTTTTTGCTTTTAAAATCATTTTATGTCTCGCTGATAACTTTTGCACACACACAGTAGTCGACGAAATTAAATATTAAAGGTCGTTTTTTTTTTGATTTCATGATTTTTGCCAACAAAACGGAATTTCTCATTGAAATCGATTCTTATCATTTACAATCTTCTTAATAGACGTTTACATTAATTTTTAAAACCGCAAAACCCCTCTGATCAATGTCGAAATAGCAAATTGCCTCTTTTGAGTGAGTTCGGTCGACCAAAACGATTTTCGACGATGAGTTTCGTCGCGAAAAACTGCTTTAGCATCCAAAACAAGAAACACGCGGTTCCGAAGTCCGGAGACCCTCTATGAATGGAAAAAAGAGCTTTTCAGAGTTAATTTCATTATCGACGACGTTCATTTTTAGAATTCGAATCGAAAATTGTTCCGTTTACACGCGAGATCGATTTTATGTAAATTCTTATATAAAACGGAAGCGTGAAATTTGCTAAAGCGTGTCAAAAGAGACGAATCGAACAAAACACTATCTTAAAAATGGAACACATTATGGAGAATCGCGACCATTTTGTCAACCACATCTATAATCAACGAGGTCGTTTGAAGAGGTCGTTAAATGTTCATCATTAATAAGTTAATCTCGTTGAAAGGTGCTCTAAATGATCTCAATAAATTTAAAGGGCGTTTGATTCGAATACAGTACTCAAACTACTAGATAAATCTAAATGATAGGCAATTCATTTTATCTTACCTAAAAAGTGTTCCAACCACGACCAGCCAGACATGTTTGCGAATTTGTTCTTTGATTGCTAATTTTTCGAATGAATTAGATTTTCGTTATGCAACTATCGAGTTGGATGAAGAAAAGCGGCGAAAAAAGTTTGGAAACGCGTCGAAAAGTGAAACGCAAACATCTTCTCGAATAAATTTTCAAAGGTTTATAGTGACTTGAACTATGTATCTCCGACAATGACGGACAATAAGCAATTCATCAAATGACGAGATGTAAAGAAAAATATAAAACTGTCATATACAAACAATATAATAGGCAAGTTTTCAATGCAAAAACATTTTAAGATAGATTTAGCAATTTGTTAAACGCGTTTAAAAAGTAGCGATGACGATCATAATCTCCGACGCTGAAAAATATGAATGTCTAGAACCATTTTTTAACTGAAAATATCCTTGTGGGGTTCATTATTAGTAATATACTAATCAAGAAAATATTTTTATTCCACCATCACTGAATACGAAATACGAAACTAATAAGACGGACGTATCATAAGATTTTTTCAATAAGAATCGTGTAAGTTTTATTTTTCGCAAAAAAGTAATTATAAATTTTGATGACGTAAATAGTTTCGTCTTACTTATTTTTACGAAATTATTATTGTTTCACGTGAAAATAATCTCAAAGGGTTTCTTTGCTATTTATGATATTTCAATATTCATTTAGTAGGTTGCTGGAAAAATTAATTATGATTCAGCAAAAAAATGTAAAAAATTTCTTATTTCGGTGAAAACAAAATTCCTTATCGCAGTGAAAACAAAATTTATTGTTATCTGATAAAAATGGCTTTCTCTGGAAAGTTATTAGATTTTTTACTTCCATTTCCATAAAAAATATATGGTGAAAATAATTGTGAAATTTTTCTTCAATAGTAAACTTTGCTTTTAGTTTACTTTGAAAGAAATTTGAACATAAAATAAGTTTGTCATTCTCGAAATCTGTTGCTTTTTTATGTTTATACGGTGTTTATAAGAATCTTGAGCCATTCAGTGACCAGTGGACCATGACGATCAGTTTGACTTTGTTGACCGAAAGGATAAATGTTTAAGCAAAATAAGTTAACTTAGTTTTCATTTTCTGGTCAACTTTTTACTTACTTCATTGTATGATTTTTAGTTCGATTTTTCTGCGTTTAATTTTTTTGCATGCTTCCTTTATTAAAAAAGCCAGAGTCCTGTTGCATAAACAGCTTGTAGCGATTACAAGTGGCACAAGCTACAAGTTACAAGCAAATGCTGTTGCATAAAACTATGAGTAACAAGCTACAAGCTATTAGGAACCTACAAGCGAAATAGTTAAATTTGCAAGTGAATTTACAAGCGTTATTAGTCTTTCCGTTGCATAAAACTACAAGTTGAAAAAAGTATTAAAGTACACTTGTAAAAAATTGGCATTTTTTCTACCAGCGAATTTCGACCCATAAATTTCAATTTTAATTCAATTCAATTTTAATTTAATTCAATTCAGAGTCAAAATTAGTCATTTTTTAATTAATTTACGTCATGATAGGAACAATACTAGCGACTAAGAAGAACGTCAAATTTTTGCAAATGGAAAAAGAAAACGAACTTTTAGACTTTTAGACCTAGCATTAATTTCGATCGAATACTTCGAAAAAACGTTGAAAGATTTCGTTTAACTGACGCGCATATCGATCATTTATTGGATGTTATTGGGCCACTAATCGCCCATGAAACCGACCGAAATTTTGCCCTTACGCCGAGGCAACAAATCTGTTTAAGCAAGTTGCAGTTATTTTAATGTTATCGGCGATGCCCACGGTATTCATAAGTCGACTGTGTCTAGAACGCTATCACGATTTGTCGATACTGTTATTAAAAATCTTCACAACACGATAGATTGGCCAGAAACAAACGAAGATTTGCGCAAAATTGCTTCAAATTTCAAACAAAAAGGCAATATATCGTCAGTTTTTTGCTGCGTCGATGGCACACACATAAAAATCAAAAAACCTTGCACGAACAAAGAACAATTCGTAAATCGACATTCACCATTCAATAAATGCTGTGGTTGTTTGCGGACCGAATCTTAAGTTTTTCTACGCTTCTTGCGAGTGGCCAGGTTCAGTGAACGATGCTCGAGTATTCAGGAATAGTACTTTAGGCGACAGATTTTCCAACAATGGATGGAGTCCGTTTGCCGGTGGCGTTTTACTCGGCGATTCAGGATATGCTAATCAAGAATACCTAATTACGCCGCTACTAATCGCAAGAAATTTACAAGAAGAAAAATTTAATCGGGCGCATAAAAGAACTCGGCGATTAATCGAATGCAGCATCGGCGTTCTAAAGCAAAGATTT
>JAQGBA010000481.1:0-33363 GCA_034698125.1 Prionchulus punctatus | reverse complement strand
TGTGTTTTGGAAAAGAGAGATTGTTTATAGAAATGAGAAATTGGTTTGAGAAATGTAAATATAAGTATGAGTGGGAACTGACTATCGTCACGAATAAAAATCAATTGAAAGCGCGAATTTTTAATAAAAATTTTTGCTAAACCAAGTTATATCTAATTCACTCTGTTTAAATTACTGTAGTGAATAATCATAATTGTTGTCGATGATCAGATTCTCTGATCCAGTCATGTTCTTATAGCACCCCTACAACAACGTTTATTTCTTACATCAGGCAATATGTTCTCGAACTGGTTAATTCTAGTTATCCTCCAAATAGTTTACTTTAATAAAGAGTGAGTGTTCATCTAGTCCATCGCGTTGTTTTTATGAAGAAGATATTCGCTGCTATGTGCCGCATAAAATTTACTATTCGCCGCCTAGATATTCATCGAGTTTTTCGAAACGAACGAAAGATCATTTTTTTTTAAAATCTCCATCGGTCTTGCCCGATTTCCAGCGACAGCGACGAACTCTTCTCTATATCGGCCACGTCCGATGACAGCTTAATTCTAGTTATCATCTATAAATAGTTTGTACTTTAACGTTTAACTAGTCCTCCTTCTCGTGCTCTTCGCATATTTGCTTTAATAAAGATTAGCATGAAGATTCCTTGAGCTGCGATATAATCACGTCAACATAGGCTTCAAAAGGGTATGCCCTTCCTTTGCGAAGCCTCGCTGCCTTTATGGAAAATGAGCATGTCTTCTCGCCTCGTTCTCCTTGTTGTCAGTCAAAGACTAAGCTTGCGAGCGTTTGTGTGTGTAGCTAGATCTCAGCAGTGCGTATCAGGAAAAGCTCCCTACAACCAGAACCAAGATAAAGACGAAGCGACAACCACCACTTCATTACTGTTGAGCTAAAACTAAAAATGTGTATTTGTGTGTATTTTCTATAACAAGCGAGGTTTATTTTCTATTCAAGGGCGCGGTCTATTAATTCATACACATCGATTGCTAAGTGTTAATGTAAAAAATTCATAAAAATGTAAAAAAATTTAAAAGTTCGATAGAATACTTCTTTTTTCTTCAATGGAGAAACCATTTTTACACTTTTTATCTAATTGTGACGTACTGTTTCTGTTTTGGAACAAATTTTTTGCACGTGTGCACTGCAATACACTCTTTATTGTGGAAATTCCTTGAATATCCCGCGGTAGTGCGCGGTCTATTACTTAGATACCTTTTAGAGTGCGCGGACTACTCAAGGGCGCGGTTTACTAAAATAATTTACGGTATCTCTTTTGTTATCATGTTTTCTATTTTGGAAAAACTAAGCAAATCTTTTTGTGGTCATAAATTTTCCAGTCGTGTAGTTGGCACTTTTTTGAACAATATGCTTCTATTTTACATCGAGACGAAACTGGGCAGGCAACTGATAAGCAAAGAGGACATACTTATTTAAGCAAAGCTTATAAGCCTTATCAATGAAATTTGTGTTTGTGTTCCAACTTTTGACGTAAACGTTGATCGTTAAATTTCATTGATAAGGTTCATAAGATGCTTGTTATTTTGGCATTTTGTTAACAAGCGTCTTATCTTTGATCCTTGAGCTTTGCTTAAATAAGTCGTTTTTTCGTCTATAAATACAAAAACGAAGCTAACAAGCGGTCATTGTTTAATAGCTGGCAATGAGTCAATTTCTTCGCTTAATGGCACCAATGATATTTCTCATCATATTTCATATAGTTCTACTAACTTTGCTGCCAAGTGAGCACAGAGTAAACTTTTAACTTTTGGTGTCAGAAGTAAAGCTATTTGTGGTGATAACTGTGCGTAGCAGCAGGTTATGAGTCAGAGAAATAGTTGAGAATAGAATTGTGTGTATTAGTGGGAAAAAGGCTATTACAAATCCTCAACTGATTTTCCGCTTATGTTTATGTTTGTAGACACGATTGTTGCGCAACAAGCTCCGAAATTGTGCCCTTGTGTAGAAATTAATAGTCTAAATGAAGACATCGTTTCGTTTTTACAACCAACCCAACTCCCATCGTACAAATCATGTCAAATCTATCAACAGAGTGTGATTGATATTCGCAAAGAAGTTACTCTTGTCAAAGAGTTAATTCGCCACTTCACTGTTTTGAGATCTTTTATTGGCATATGCATTAAGGATTATGGGGTAATAAATTGCAACATTACTGCAAATCATAAGATCTCATCCTTGATTATTTTTTTAGAAGCTATCCAACTGACAGCGTTTCTTCGATTTGCCAAACCTAAAAACTTGCATGCCGCAGATCGAACCATTGGATAGAATCCGTTATTTCAACAAAAAACAAGTAAACAAATTTCACTACGATAGTTTTATCAGCATGAATGGTGACTTTTGCTGTAGAGAACTATCATCTATGAACGCATTTACAAAGATGTGCTGGTCATGGCAGAGTTTATTAACGAACTTCAACGCGAAGCAACCGATTCGACAAGTCGATTATTTGACACGGTTCGTTATGAATTCATTCATCGAAGTTTACTGTCCGAACTTTCCATTTGTTCCCTAAAACGGCTCCTTTCGCACAAAACCGATGATCAAAATGCAACGAAATTGGATTTAAACATTGATTGGATGACTTGCGGCCAGGATTGGTCTTGCCACAGTTCGAAGTGTCGAGAAAGAGCATTCGTTGTCATGGAACGACTCGAAGCCTTACTGGACCAACATGTGAATCAGTTGAAATCTATTTACAGAATCATTTTGTTGTTGTAATGCGTGGGTTATTTTATTTTTATAATAGCTCTAATGATCAAACTTTTTTTGCTAATTTTATTTAATAACAAACAGTAATCGAAGTCATCAAACATGTTAACACTTATAATATGTTTGCTTTTTGATAAGAATAAAATTTCTTCAGTAAAACTGATAGGGTTGGACTAAGTTTTGTCGGTAAGTTATACTAATGTGTGTAGATACGTAACAGAAGAGCTAATAAACAAGTACAGATGAGAGGTTAGCCGTTTTCTTGCACACTGTCAAGTAAATTCGAAAGAGTGAATTTTGCTCACATTTGTCAATGAAAATGAAATTAATTTTTTTATGATGATTATTTTTTAAATGATGAAAAAATTTTGAAGTCAGTAGTGGACAAATGACAAATGACTTCAAATTTTTTTGGCATTAGTGGCTTTTTTACTGCATTAACTTCAAGCCAGTATTTTTTTGACATACATATCAATAAAAGAATCAAAGTTTTAATTGACGACAAATGCTTATGTGTGAATGTCAGTTTTTGCGATAAAATTTAATAAAATTGCTCTCAGTTATCGCACATGTTTTTTTGTCATCGCATAGTGTCAAAAGTTTAATTGGCACAATATGTTTGCACACTTTCAATCGCCAAAAATTATATCATATGTGGGAACAGAGAACAACTTTCAAACACGTGTGGCTGATTCAAGTTCTGTACCTTTCAAATCAGAGTGTCTCTCTATGCGAAAAAGGCGCGCTGCTCAAAAGCATCAGCGAAGGTGTATGACTGGTAGGAGCAATGCTCCTGCGAGTAATGCCAGAATCGGGCATCCTGCTACTAGGTGAGACACAGTTTCTTCCTGTTGGCCGCATAGTCTACACTGCCCATCTCTTGTGCTTTTCAAGATGTGCTTCGCATGGGCTTTGGTGTTGAGAGCCTGGTCTTGCACCTCTACCAGTATAGTTTCAGTGGATGGGTTTAGGTTCCCTTTAGTGAGCCATCTGAATGTCTGTACTGAGTCAGCCTCTCGAGGAACAATGCAGTCAAAGCTAGCGATCTAAAAACTATCTTCCATTGTAGCTTGCATTCTATAGTTCACTACAGTCGAAGAGGGATGTGCGTCGGTTGCCACTCAGCCCTCCGAGACCATCAACATGGCTCTAAGCCAACCAAGTAAGACATCCAAGAGTCGCCTCCCTACAGTACTGATTCACAACAGAGAAAGTACAACTAAGTACAATCGTTGGAGGACGCTTGGTTGTCCCCTTGAAGATCCAGTCTGGTCCCTGGAATGGTCTGGATGCGGCTTGTGCTCGACTCCGCCAATATCGAGGTTCCGGATACCACATGCACATATCCTCGTAAGGAAAATGGATCTTTTGGTATACCTTTCACGCCAGTCAATGAAGATCTTGGCTGAGGTGAGATACGTTCGGCATCATTAACGTTTAATAACGTGGATTTACGCATGGCAAAAAAGAGGGAAGTTGTGTACCCTTTCACATTCCAAGCCTTTCTCGTAATTATTTTTAACATTTTCTAAAACATCGGATACTTTCATTAACATATAACGATGCACAATGGAATAATATGCGGCAGGAACTTTGCAATGCTCTGCCGGGGCTTTTGAGAGAAATTTGTTGAAAGCAGCAGTCGCTTGCTGCAGAGTGCAATCTTTTTCTGGTAAAAGCATAAGGCACAAGGTTTATCATTCAATAAGTTAATATCATTTGGTGACATTTTGAGCCCCCGCAGATACATCATTCAGTGTATCCTGAAAATTTTTAAGAACGCCATGGAGTGAACATCGCAAGATGTATAAGTATGCATTGTTAGGGTACATTTCGATGCAGTTGGTAAGAAACTTGATGAACTGTTGTTCATCGGTCATGTGTAATACTGAATAGCAAATGCAAGCCTTCTCCCTTGCATCCATCAGTTCCGGAAATTTGTTACATTCAGCGTTAAGATGGAAAAAATTGTATAAGACAGCTTCAACAATTTCAATAGATTTTTGAACCATATAAGCTGTCATTACAGCAACGACTGCTTCGAGAACAAAGCACTTCACAGATTGTCCATAAATGTAATTCCAAGACGAATTCATGAATGATCATTGGTTGCATCAAAATGATCCAGGTAGATTTGTGCATCAGAATAGCAACCCATAGCTTGGACAATCTTCTGTGCTATTGTAGGTCTAGATTTTGCATTTTCTTGTTACATCGATAGATCATATTTGTTTTCTTTTTCCACCATGGTAGGTTCAAAATTAGTGGGTAATGATTGCATTTTTTCCAGCACCCACATTCCAGTATCTGACACCTCGGGCTTTCTTTCTGACTCCATCGTGACGTTTATTGTGATCCAAGCCATCTGGTAACAATGTGTTTCTTCACTCCCATTCTGGAACTCCACTGCTTCAAATCTTGCAATCACTTCTCGTACTTTAGTTTCGGTATTGTTTTAAACGAATTTTTTGACCAAAAAAACAAATATCAATAATAAAAAATGTGAAATCCATATCCGTTTTCTAGTTTTTACCACTTCTTCATCTTATCCTCCTTATTCTTAAACATAAATTTGTTTTAGAGAATCTCTAGCAGGAAAGCAAGCAGCTTATTCAAATTGTGGAATATCTGCCGCGCACTAGCAGACTTGGTTTTTCAATCGTACATGCAGATTTAAATCATCTTTTTGAGTTTGCGCATTAGTGAATGGACTTTAGTTAATTTGATACTCAATCCAAACATTTTCCACAAATTATCGTTGCACAGGAAGATGTCCTCTATAATTATAAAACTTACCAAGCAGTTGGCACCTTTCCAGGAAGAGGATAACTCTAAATAGTAATAGTACCACGATTTAGAATATAAATAGCTACAAAACTGAGTGAGCCAGTCAAAATTTATGTTGCAGAAAATCGCCTGATTCGAGTTGCCAAAATCCAGGCGAACTAGAGTCGAAAGTCACGTAAACAATCGAAGACAGTCTAATTTTTGCAAATAAGAAACTATTCAGCAGCAACAATGCGTTTGTACTCTTGTAATGGAGTGTTCGTAACTGTTAGTTGGAGTGCTGTGTACTGTGCGATGGAGAGTTGGCGATAAGATAGTTTATTTTACACGACAGAGCCAAACCAACAACGAACAAGCAAACCATATGAGCGACCGACCAACGTGTGTCTCCAACCATGCACTAAATATGCAACTATAAGGCTACGTTATATAGCAGAAAGTGCGAGGAGAGCGTGGGATTTGTTGTAATAGTTTTAGGAATGGGAAAAGATTGGAAAGATTGTAATAGTTATATTGATATATATTTACAAAAAGAATAGGGTGGTTGAATGAATGTGAATGAATGATGAAAATTTTTGGGTTTGAGAAATTGTTGATGGAAATGAGAAATGAATTGGAGAAATGTGAGTGGGAATTGACTATCGTCACACTGTTGACTTTATTTAATCCAGTTTTGAACTGCATTTCATCTCCTGCCACAGTGAACCATATTTAAAAATTCTACTAACAATGGGGATATGTAATTATTTTAACATCCATTGCTGGTAATTTTAAGGGTACTGTAGTATATTGTGTGGAAAAGTGTGATATGTATAGTATTTTTTTAATTTAGAGGATTTATATTGTCAGTTCCTGGTTTAAAAAAGATACATGAGCATCAATTCCCAATTTGGCTACTATTAATTTATATGTCACGAGTTTAACGTTTCTGTAATCGAAAAATGAGTTTCGATTAAATACACACTTGAGACTTGATTAGATCCAAGAAAAGAACGGATTAGTTTCTATAAATGAACATTTTGTGAACTATATAGGCTATTTTTAAAACTGTTCGTTCAACAAAATATTCACGCTTCATTAATATTCATGGCTCAAAAATGTATTAGCGAGACATTTATTTTTGCTAAACAAACATCTTTCCACGTCAAAATGTTAGTTCGACTTTTGAACCTCGTCTGTTTTTCAAAACTTCTCACACCAGGAAGAAAAAAACAAAATTAAGTTTAGTATACGTGCAGCATCCAGTAAGTTTTTGGTTTCGATTTCGGAAGAAGGAAAAGCAGCTAAATTTTTCAAAACAAACATAAAAAACTATCCAACTTTGCAAATTTCCAAAGCGAGCGCCGTAATCGAACGAAATTTATCCATTTACTGGAAATTCCCAGCAGTTTTATTGCGCGCGGAAGGAAGATAGAAAAAAGAACACTTTTCTTGTTCTATTTATAAATTTCCGAGCACCAGCTATCTATTTATCGCGTTTTCTTTTTAGTTTCTCTTTCATCTGTGATTGAGTACGGTCGCATTGTACAGTGTTCGGTCATGGAAATGTTTTTTACCTAAAACCAAAACATTTTTTAATTTTCTAGATCTAAAAAAGTGAAGTCAATGTCAACTGCGGATGTCAACGCATTAATGGCTCTCATTAGCCGGCAAAACATGTACTTGATGAAATTGTCGTTGATTAGCCAGTGGCTTACTGTAGGCTTGCGTTTTTTTTTGTCAACAATCATGATGACTATTTTTATCGATAAACATTTCAAATTACTCAACAAAAAAAAACGTGCAACAGGTGCAAACAAACGGACAAAATTAAATTTCGATATCACCGACTTTCTCATTCTTCTTTTCAAAAGTGGAAAAGAGATATCATTCGTATAGAAAATGAAACAGAGGACACGTTCATAATTAATTCATCAATGAAATATTAAAAAAGATAAATTAGGCTTTAAAGCACGCTTTTTTTCTGAGCTTCTGACAAAACGATAAATCATTCTTGGGGGGGTGGAAACGTATCCGATGACACAATCTGTGTTTGCGAGAACAACATAATAGTTCCAAATAATTAATTTGCGGATGGAGAAAAACAAAGCGATCACCCTCGAGAAAAAACATCTAATTGGTGTCTTTGGCCTCCCGCTTCCCCGAAAATTTACATTAAATTACAATAGAAACAACATTTATCACAGTTACAGCGCGATTGCAGCACGAAATCGGTCGCGGCCAGCGAACAATCGATCTCACGGATGCGCTTTGATGCAACAGGCAGCATTTTTTTTTAAAGAAATGTACGCTACAATTCGGTACCCGAATTTTGCATGAGCGTTTTCAATTCTTTGGCTAATTCGTCGTCGTCGACCGAAAGATTCGCCGCCGCTCGCTGTTGCTGATGATGAGAATTGGTTCTACTGTAGTTTTTATTGTTGTTCATCGAGTAAGTCGAATGTTTCTTCTTCGGCGATTTATCAACTTCGCCGCGGCCGTCCTTCCTGCGAAATATGTAATAAATATGATAGCGAAACGACGTTGATTTAACAACTATCGACTCATCGTCTTGTTTCGTCTGATTGATGGCTACGTTAGGATTCTCGACGAACGAGGTCATAAAATCGCGATCTCGCTTATCCTTGTACGACGCGTAGCAGAGAATTCGCTGAACGAAATGGCGAAATTCTTTCATGCGAAAATAGCACAACGGTTGAAATACAGAATGTAGACCGACTAAAATTTGCAACACCCAACGGACGAGATAACTCTTGCGGTGCTCCTCGGGATCGGGGGTAAACGGTTTCTCCCAACTCAAGTGCAAATATTGAAATATCTGTATGGTCGAATACGATACCAAGTACAGCATACAAACGGCGATCACCGATCCGATGACCAAGGCGTATTTGTTGCGTTTCAATAGTTGTCGCTTGATGCGACGATCGTCCGACGCGTTGGCGACGATTTCGCACGACGCCGTGCTAATCTCGGACGGACGCCGATTGGCGTCCTGATACAGCCGATTATCGTATTGACGTATTTCTCTGATCACTTGAAAAAATATGGCGTAACACACGAGCACAGCCACCATGCACAGCATACAAAACGAGGTCAACGTAAACGCGAATATGTAATGCACGTTGATACCGCCGCCGTCCGATTCCAACTTTCTCATGATACTATTATTGTTGAAAAACGACGAACTGCCGTTCATCATGTCGTTCGTATAGTTGGCGCTGACGAACACCCGTCCGCCGGTACCTTTGGCGAATGTGGACGCGATCGTGAAAACGATGCATAAAATCCAGTTGACGCCGATTAAGATCAACGCCAATCGACGATTTATCAATTGATGATATCGTAACGGGAATTTAATGAATACGAACTCGTTCAACGTTATCATGAGCAAATTCAATATCGTCGCTAAATTGCAAAATCGAAATATCAACGTCATGTATTGGTCGAATTTGAACGTCGATATCTGCGCCGATCTCGACGAACTCGGCGTTTTTATCATACGCAACGCGTACGTTATCAGGCACACGCCCTTCAAGCAGTCGATGATGGCGAAATTGAATATCAACAAGTAGAATACGTGCCGAAACACGTGTCGACTATTTATGAGCAATATAGTTAAAATAGTTAAATTCAAAAATAAAGCCACGGCGCCGAGCGCGATGTACGTGCGAGCGAAATGCGTGCCGATTTCGACGGTGCCGTTTATATAAGCTTCGCGTCGGCGACGAATTTCGTCGAATCTCGCGAACATAATATACTCGTCGGCCGGCGCCATTTGCATCGACGAACCGTTGGACGAGTCCGACGACGACGACGACGAGCCGTTGCTCGGTAAATGTTGTTTAAGGTTCGACAGAATTACTCGCAAAATTTCCGCTTGCTTGCTTTCCTTCGCAGGAAAACGAATTTCGTTCATCTCGGCCGAAGAAGAAGAATCGGCTTCGGCCTCGGTTGGATGAAAATCGACCCGAATTTCGAGGTACTCTATAAAAAAGAGCGGGGGGGGGGGTGAAAGGACGCTGGGTTGATTTAGCTGCCTGACGCGACGATCGACGTTTGTCTTATAACTTCTTATCTCGAATTTCGCGCTAAGCTCTCGCGGTAAGTGCTTTTTTTCGGCGGAATTTTCAACGTTATAATAATATAATATCCTCTTTTTCTTCTTCTTTTTTTCTCGTCGACAGTTCTCCTCCGTTCACTAGCCAGTCCCCCTCGAGCAATGTGTATAAACAGAATAAGGACACAGTGGCGATGGATATCTTTTCGTCCCGCTTGTTGTAATAAGGCTTTAACGACGGCGCTTTTTTCAGAAGCGGTATTCTATCAAAAAAACTCCTCCGCACTTAATCAAATTTCGAGGCGAATAGAGGAGCATCGTTTTCCTCGCCCGAGAATCGAACTCGGCGACAACGAGCATTATAGGTTGTAAAATTGTTGTAACTTAACTGGCTATGCGCGGGACGAGAGAGGAATAAAGTTTAAGTCGGTAGTCTATTTTTGAAAAACGTCGTAATCGATTTCGAAACGAGCTAGTTACAGATTGGAAACGAGCAAAGTTTCTTTTTATATCTTTTTAACTTTTAATCATCCAATGACAGTTATCGATAACGATCCACTCCGAAAAACGTAAAAACAGATTTTTCCGAGGGCCTTGCCGAGCCGATTTTAATAAAACTTTAGGAAAAATTTGTCGTTGCCCAAATTGAAAATGAAATCGACTGACTGACTGACTGGTGGCCGCCTAGCTCGGCAGCGGCGACAAAACGCGACCGAACTCGCAACTTGTTGACTCGAGCACTAAATGCGTATCGCTCCGCTGTGAAAATTGTACTATTCAAAAACGACTAGCCAAAACGCGACGTGCGACGCTTGGCGCGGTCTCGTCACGGAGAACTTGACTGCGACTGACTGAAATTCTTTTTTTATATATATTCTTGCATAACACATTCGATAAATCTTGCCGTTTTGTTAACAAATGTCGTTCATCGTGTTCAACAATCCGTTCAATCTTTTCACGACCAATCAACCAAAACGGGTGTCGTTTGTCGTTTGTAACGGCTGTTGAGCGGCTCGACAACGACGGAAAGTCGACGAGAGAAACAAATTTCTAGGTATAGACAGCGAGGTTTCTAGGCCTGTCAATGAATGTTGCACATGGAAACTCGATACATGAGTGCGTGCCAATGGTGGTTTTTGGAAGGTGTTTGCGATATTGATGGAGTCGATTTTCGATGTCAATCGACACTGACTGTCTTACATAACAATATAAAATGTTAAATATACTCAACACCGCACAAGCCAACGCCCTGACGACGCCCAATTAGCTAGCTAGCGAGCTATTTTCATAAACTTGCGTTATTCAAAATTTTGTCCGCGTGTGTTTGAACAAATTTCTAAGCGAAAAAAACGACATTGGTTTCCAATTAAATTAACGATTGTCGAATCTTCGCGCGCGAAACCTGAAGATCAATACGCATCGGAAGAAAGTATCCAATTTTCGTTATTTATCCGTCGTCGTCGTCGTCGAACGTCGACCACTAAGAAACCAATTTGAATAAAAAAAAGGCTTCTTCTTTTATTACAGACAGCGCCCAATCGAATGTTTATTATCAATTTCCACTGCTTTCTAATGGTTTTTTTGCTCCTTTCCACGAAGTTTTCTTAAAAAGAGTTCCATCGAGTGTGGATATTTTTTCAGTTTTTAAGAACGCCGTTCTCTTTGAAAGAATTCTTTTTTTGATCGACCTGAAAAACTTTTTCCGAAATCATTTTTGAGTGACATAAGTTGCTAGCTGAAGCACGCTAAAAGATAAAAAGATGAAAATCATCGTCCAAAGTTTTCATAACATAAGATCTTTGTCGGATGGGGAGGAACAATTTTGAAAACAGCTGATGATTTTCTTTCAGCGGCTTATGTCACAAAATGGGCCCGAAAAGCTAACAATGCGTACTAGACAAATCAACTAACGGGGAACTTTTTTTCTTTCTACTTTTTTCCCCCGATGAGTTCCACCTCCGGGTTACTGTGCTTATATATTTTTTGTTTTCCAATCGACTTATCTTTGTTAAAAAATGCCCACGATTGACGTCCGTTTTTCCGAGGTTTAAAAGAATTTCAAATGAGCGAAATTGAGAAAGATTTTGAGTGACAAGTTTTGTTTGGAAATGAATGAAAGCGATTTTCGAAAGAGCGGGCATTCTCGTCGAAAATGAATGGGAAAAAAAGGTTTTGTTGACGACAAAAATGAAAAAAAAAATCGTCGAACGCTGCGCAAGCGCGAAAAATACACACTTTTTTATTCCTTGACAGCCCGGAGGCTCATTAAACTCATTTTGATTACGCGGCGGTTGTTATAAGCGGCGCCTCGGGAGGTACCGGCTCCGCGGCTGGCTAGCTCCTCGAAGCATGGCTTACGCGACAATTTATCGAATATTATTTTCGTAAAACGGTTTTGCCATTTTTCCTCCTATGTTTTTGGAAAGTAATTCGCGCGCGCTTTCGCACTAGCTAAAATTCAATTTTTTGCGTATACGCAAATCGCGAAAAAAAGTTATTCGGCTACGTTAATTTTTTTCTTCAACTCGTTACAAACACGAATTGGCGCAAAAATAAGAATTTACAAGAGGCAGGTTGTTCATTTGGCACGACGCGTTTGCCGAAGAAAAGTCAGAATGAAGAAGTTCGCGGAGCAAGCGATAATTGCAGCCCGTTAATCGGTCACTGTCTAAAAACGATGTTTAGTAACATCGCGTTGTGTTGTAACACGCCGATAATAGATCACCGCAAGCACTGAAAAACAAAGTTTTAGCTAGTGAACCAAAATAGCTCGTAAAATCAAATTAACAAGCGCAATATTAGTTGCAGCGATTTCTTTACAATTCAGACTTCACTGAGAAATTGCGAGATGGCTATACGCCTCTGAACTGGTTGCGGTACAACAAAAGCTGTCGGTTTTCATTTGTAAAAATTAAATGAAAAACTACATCGCACACGCAATAACAATAAACCATAGCTGTCAAGCAAAACGTTTATTTAAAAAAGAAAAACTAGTCAATCAAAAAAAATTCGCATGGGAATCATTAATTAAGTGAATGGTTTTTCTGCGACTATGGAAATAAAATATGAGAATAAATTGCTATTGTATTTGATTGTGTCAATTAAACTGGATTTCATCATGAAATGATCGAAAATGAAGCATGAAAAGCAAACGACAATAACTTTTTTGGCAAAGGTTACATTACATAAATGAACAACAGAAAAAAATAGCGACTAACAAAATAGAACTTTTTGCGGACGAGAAAATGTTCTTTTACTTTTCATCCAATCAAAAAGTTCTTTTTTAAGTATTTTCTTTTCTGTGAATATCAAATGAGAAATTAAATGAAAAAGTAACCACATAAATCCTTTTTCATTTCGTGCCAAACGCGTTTCTCTTGAAAGCTAATTAAATCGACGAAGAAGTAGCATGTTTGTTTGGCTTTAAAGAAGATTTCGAATGTATCGATTTCGTTTTAAAAAGGAAGATGCAATTCTGATTTCGATTAATTGTTGAAATCAAATTAGCAACCACTTTATTGACATTCGTCCAAGACTTCAAATTCTAGACACAGACAAGACAGTTTTTTATTTTTCATATCACTATTCAAAATTTTTAACTGCTTATATTTTGAATTTACCGCTGTTTTTAAAATTGCCAACGATGCATCGAAGTCAAAAAACTCGCCGCTGATTGGTTGCATCGCGATTTCGCAGCGGTCGTTGACAGAGTCAAAAACAGCTATAAATAAGCAAGCACGCGCCCAAGCCTTCATTTTGAATCGTCCGTGCAAGAATTTTGTTTTGAATTTCACTTTTCGTGCTATTTTACGAATTTAGATTTTTTCATCTATTTCACGTTTTGAAATGCCGAAAAAGGTTAGCACCGATCGCGCGCCGATGAAAGGCGCCAAGAAAACCGTTAAATCGCAAAAATCCGCCGGCGGTGTCGCGGGTAAAAAACGAAAGAAATCGCGAAAAGAAAGTTATAGCTCGTACATTTACAAAGTTTTGCGTCAGGTACGAAAATTGTTTTATTTTAATGCTTCCGTGTAGATTTTTGATTTAATTAACCCCCCAAAGACTAATTAGCCGATCCGCGATTGTTTTTTCATAACTTTCGAACGGATGCCGATACTTTGGGATAGTAAAACTTGTGAATTCAGTGGGGTTGCTATTCTTGTGAATAGTTGACTCTCATATAATTCCAACATACGTATAAAATACAAACAAATTTGTTTTTAACTTGTAAATTAACCAATTGATTTTTTTTATTTTTATTAAGGTTCATCCGGATACGGGCGTGAGCAGCAAAGCTATGTCAATCATGAACAGCTTCGTAAGATCGTTTTCTTGATAATCTGCTAGCCGGTGCAACTTTTTTGCTTTTTTGTTTTAAGGTCAACGACATTTTCGAACGCATAGCCGCGGAAGCCGCTCGCTTGGCACACTATAACAAGAAGCATACGGTTAGCAGTCGCGAAATACAAACCGCCGTTCGTTTGCTATTGCCGGGCGAATTGGCCAAGCACGCCGTCAGCGAAGGCACGAAAGCCGTGACGAAATACACCAGCGCGCGATAGATTATTAAATCAGCTTTTTAATTTGTTTTTTCTTTCGTTTTATGTTAAATGTAATGAATCGTTGATTTTGTGGTTAAAATTCTGTGACTTTCGGCTTTTATACGTGTAATTTTGGATCTGATGTAAAAAGATGTACTAATGAGACAAAATAAAGAATTTTCGTCTGTTTAGCGTCGTAAACAACAATTATATTTTAATTTATAAGGTTGTAAGGAACAAAATTCCCGACAGCAAAACATTTTAAATTTTCTATGCAAATCTGTTCAGTCACTAAATACAGAATTTCGTTTTGTGTGAGTGCAAACTCGTTATAAACTGCGGTTTTTGTCTAGCTCGCTGTTTTTCTGTAAATTTCGTAAACTTAACTTTCAATGGCTATAATTCAGTTTTTAACGTTATTTTTAATCGGAGTAAACGATAAAGTCGCTGGCGAATGTTTTGGTAACGGCACTAAAGAAAATAATCCACAACTAAAACGCGAAATTGTAATTATGGATGGAATTCACGGAACTTGTATGGTCGCTAATTCGGAAAATAGAAACCACATGGAAGCTGGAAAGATATGCGAAGACGAATTTTTCGATGGAACACTGTTGGCTGAAGAAAACGAAGAACAATTCGCAAAGTCATCCCAAGTTACTGGATATGAGACGAATTATGTTTTGTGGATTGGTCGCAAGGCGGGCGATTTGTGTTATGTCATACACCTAAGGGGAGCAAAGCGGCAACGGAACTGCAACGCAAGACAGTTTTATCTTTGCCAATATCCGTTTCAATACAACTGCGCTTATAAAGAAGTATACCGCGATAAAGTAACTGTTACTGGCATTGTACCGAATTCGGCAAACGTGAAAAAGTGTGAAGTAGCAATCGACTTATTTTGGCAACAAAGCGACGCTCATCACAACGAGATCTGTGTAAGAAATCAAACTACTCGAGTCTTCAACAGCATAGATCAAGGAAACTTTTGCGATTGCGTTAATGAAAATGGATGGCGAGATTGGGCTTCGTGGAATCATTGTTCAGCGACGTGTGGTCAAGGAATTCAAGGAAATCAAAGAAGATCGCGAAGTCCATCAGCGTTGTGTTATCAAGGCAATTTCCAAACAGAACACAGATCGTGTAACACCCATATTACCTGCTTGAATACTACAACAGTAAAAACGACCAGTACTTCAATGATTTTCAACAAGTCAACTACAATGGAAGATGACGATGAAGAGACAAGTTCTTCTTCATCAACGCATGCAACAATTCATTCTGAATCGATTGCAACACGTTCGCCAGATTTTTGGAATTTGTTCAACTCTGGTTACATTATGGTTGCATTTTTGTTATTTTCAATCGGCGTTATTTTCGTCCTCCTTGGATTTGTCTGTTGTATATTTGGAAGTAGCTCATCAAGAAACCGACCACTCGGCATGATGTCCAAACAAGCGCAATTAAAGTCAGTGCCATTGCAATAACATTCAAGTTCGAAGAATAGCAGTAAAACTTCTGGAAAACGGTGAATATATTTCTGTTTAAAATTTAATTGTCGTTACTTTTGAAATATTAACTTGTCAATCATTTAACTTGCAGTGTTCTTGTTGTTGTTTAGTTCATGAACAGAATAAGCAACCAAATTAGTTTTACATTTTGAATTTTAAAACACCGAGGAATTGCTGTTTTCAAAGTTGTTTTTTTAATGTTCATTTATTCGTGCTGTTCATGATCCTCAACAAAATGATTTTCCTAGTTTGCAAGTAAATACGAATGTGTAGAAAATTTTAATGTTGATTCGCTAGTTTGAAGAAGCTTAGCTTTTATTGTATTAGGTTGTCTGCTAGATTTGAATTGTCTGCTGGATTTAAAAATTATAATAAATTTGAGACAAGTTTTTTTATAAGAATTAAAATATGGGCAAACGACGCGGACGTCGCGATAAAGTGCCGAAGAACAGAAACGACGTGATACTTGCTTGAACCAGGTTTTCATCCGGTAATAATACTGTAAAACAAATATTTTAGGCGGATAAATTCGGTTGGAGGAAAAATCCGGACGGAACCGACCTCGTTATCGAACGAAAAAGCGATTGTTTCGATAAATTTTACAAAGTGAACGCGTTTAATTAGTTTCAATAATGTTTTCTTTTCGTAAATTTAACAAACAAAATATAAGGCGCAAAACATTGTTTCCGATCAAGAATGGGAATCATTTCTGGAGACTTTGCGAAGAGATTTGCCGCAAGCTTTTCGCTTCGTTGGATGTCGGAAGTAATTGTTTACGGAAGTAGCTATTTACTTGTTAGTTTAAAAAAATTGCTTCTTGTTCGTTTAGAGAAGCAGAAATTTTGTTAAATATAATGAAAGAACGGTATTTTTCTAAAATTAGCGATGTCATAATCGATGAAAAACAAATTGAACCGCCGAGACAGTTGCCGTGGTAAGAAATTTAAATTAGTCTACTTTAACTGCATAGCCAGTGAGTTTATTTGTTTATTTTTATTCTAAAGGTATCCCGATGGGTTGGCTTTTCAATTATCTATGTCTCGTCAAGTATTACGCAAGCACCCGCTTTTGAACAACATGCACAACTTTCTCGTCACTGAAAGTGAACTCGTGAGCAAAATTTTCACTGGCTGCTTTTTACAGTTACAATTTTTTGCCCGAAACTGTTCATTTTTAGGGTAATTTGAGTCGTCAGGAAGCCGTTAGCATGATACCCCCGTTGATTTTGGACGTCAAATCCGACAGCAAAGTTTTGGACATGTGCGCAGCTCCTGGTAGTAAAACGGCTCAATTGATCGAAATGTTACATGGTGACGATCTGGAGAAAATTCCGAGTAAGATCTTGTTAACGATAGAATCATCTTAAGTATAACCGCCGTCAACTATGGGCGTCTGTTAACTATTGACTCAATTAAATAACTCTTTTAGCTGGTTTCGTCTTGGCCAACGACGAAAATAACAAACGATGTTATTTATTAGTTCACCAATCGTTGAAACGTCTGCATAGCCCGTGCTGTTTAGTTGTCAATAATGACGCCGCCTGTTTACCATACCCAAGAGTTTTACAAGTAGTTCGGCCAGTGATTTCATTTTGCGTCTGTTTCCTTTCAACGGACCGTTTTTTTTGTATTTAGAGCGGCGATTCGTGGCAGTTTTTGCAATTCGACCAAATCTTATGCGACGTTCCGTGCAGCGGCGATGGAACGTTGAGAAAAAATTGCGGCATTTGGAAAACGTGGTCCCCTTACCATGGATACAACATGCACAAGTACTTGGACCATTATGGACGCATTAGTGGACCATTGCGAACGATTTCAAAGCAAGTTTTTTGATTCGCAGGCTTCAAACACGAATCGCTAAACGAGGATTGGAAATGCTGAACGTCGGCGGGTCGTTGGTTTATTCGACTTGTTCGTTGAATCCCGCGGAAAATGAAGCCGTCGTTGCTCATTTACTGGACTTCGCCAAGGGTAAATCGTGCCATTTTTTTTGTTTCATAAATCGTGAAACCACTTTTTGCCCTTAATCGTCAAGGCGCCGTCGAGTTAGTCGACGTTTCGAACAAGTTGCCGGGTCTGAAACGTTCTCAAGGTTTGAGCACGTGGAAAATAATGGACCGTGAGGGAAATTTTTACGACAATTATTCGTCGATTCCCGAATCTAAACAACGTTATTTTTGCGAGACCATTTTCCCTCCAACCGCCGACGAGGTCGACAAATTGCACTTGGAACGTTGGTACGTGCAAATTTCCTTCGACAATAGTTGCACAATATGATTATACTTTCTTTTTTAGCATTCGAATTTTGCCTCATCAACAAGACACTGGCGGATTTTTCGTCGCGTTGATGAAAAAAACGAGCGACTTTCCGTGGTCGAAAACTTCGTCATCGGTCAAGCAAACTGTACGCAACGGTCAAAATTCACCATCCACCTCGGATAGAAAGTGATTTTTGCTAATTTCCTTTTAGCGTTTGAATCTTGATGATCAACTTTGGCTGAGCGGTAGCGCATCTAACGATACTGATACTCCACTTAGAAAGAAGCGAAAATACGCTGGTTACAGAGAAGACCCGTTCGTTTTTTTGCCCGAAAACGATTCGTATTGGAAAGCCGTCGAGTAAATGGAGCAGTTTTTTTTGAGAATTTTGTGGAAAACTAATTTTTACACCGTCCGCAGGAGTTATTTCGACATTTCGCCCGACTTTCCTCATCGACAGTTGCTGAGTCGGGGCAACGACGAAACGAAGAAACGAAATTTATATTTCGTCAACAACGACGTTAAGAGAATCATTGAAAGCAACGACGATCGCTTGAAAGTAACTTTGACGTGTTCCAGTGAAAGTCCGTGCAAGTATTTTGTTTTCTGTTCAGCTTATAAATGCCGGATTAAGATTGTTCAGTCGAATCGAGGTGAAAGGAGAAGACACTCAGATTCGGCTGACTCAAGATGTAAAAAAATTGACTCTAGTTCACACGCAACTACAGCCGCAACACGTTTTTTTTTTGCTTTCTAGGGATTGCCCATTTTATTGCCGTATATTAGAAAACGGACAGCGTTCGTTGGTCGCGACGAGATAATAAAAATTTTAACGTCGACCGATCGTCCGAATTTTCCTTTCGCCGATCTCGGCGAAGAAACGAGGAAAAATTGCGAAATGTGGAGTAAGAGAAACAAAATAAGAGTTTGGAACTTTGTTTTTCGATGTCGAAAGCTGCACCTTTGTTTTTCAGCCGAAGGGAGCGTAGTTTTGAAATGTCAGCACGGCGAAAGATTAGTTGCCATTTGTGCCTGGCGCGGGAAAAATTCGCTTGCTGCGTATTTGGCCAAAGAAAATGTTGTTCACGTTTTACGAATGCTGGATTATGACACAACTCAGTTTGGTATGAAAACAAAGTTTTTGACTAGACATTGGCGATTCTTTGCTCTATGTCGATTTTTATCGACTTGCTGATGGCTGTTTTATTTGTATTTAGAAAATGATATGATGAACGCTAAACGCTTGAAAAATAACAAAAACGGTCACTCGAGCGCGTCTAAAGTTGTTATTGATGCACTGGATGAAGATAAACTTGAAAAAGATATAATCCTTGAACCTACTGAATCGGAAATCACATGATTTTTATTTTGATTGGAACTATTTTTTTACTTTATGTTGAAAGAATAAAGTTAGGTTTTTATGATTCATAAGCACTTCATCTGCTTGGAAATCGATGTTCAATTTTGGCTAGCGACCTTTGAAGCATGTTTATGGCTGGTAAATGCTTTGTTGTGCTGCGACACTTAAAGGAAAAGTATTTTATTAGAAAAAGACAAAACACAAATACAGTATTTAGATGTCCGAAATTATACGATAAATTGATTTATCCTATTTCTTTTTCACTAGTTTCCCAGGCTTCGTTTCTCCTTGTTGAATTACAAGTGATATTCCACTTCTGTCGCCGGATTTGACTACTAAACTTTTGGTTGATGTAGTTTGAGGTGAAAGCGTTGGCGTACTTGATTTCGGTAGCGATTTACCAATCGGAATGTCTTTATTTAACTTCGGCGTTGATTCTCGATTCGGTGCTACTTCTTTATTCGATTTGTGTTCTTTATTTGATTTCTGTAACAATTTCTCCGTTTTTATTTCTGCATTCGTTGTATTTTCTGCGTTACTACTGTAAAAGTTTTTGTAATCGTTATCTTTTCTGCTCTTCGACATCATTCCCAAAGGTACAACTTTACGCTTCGATTTTTTCTTCTTTATTTTTCTGCCGAGCACAAATCCAATTCCAGCGATTAAAAAAGCGCATCCTATTGCAACAAATCCGATGCAAACACGCAGAACGCCTTGACCGGCCGTATTATCCGCTGGCTTCTTGGCATTCAGATTAGTTGAAATAAATACCGCGTTGGTAGTTTTATTTTCAAATTTCGTGTGATCATTTTCTTCGCCATCAAAATTCGTCGTTTCTTCTTCGCTGGTAAATGTCGTTTCGATTTTGTAGCTGGAATTCGTAGAATTTTCGATAGTGTGGTGTTCAGTTGTAGTTAATGATGAAGTGCGATTAGTTCTCAATGACCATTGCAAAAAAACTTGCGACGCATTAATTAAAAGTGTAAGCAAAATAACTTTATGCATTTGAGCCATTTTTGCAAAAACAAAACGAAAAATTTACGCAAAACGAATCGCGCGAGCTAAAAAACTAACTGGCTATTGAGCAAAACAAAAAGTGTTGCAAAGTAACTGCGAATCAGAAATTCTCGGCAAAGAAAGCTTTAGCGTTATAAAACGATTCTTCGTACATGATTGTCAAAAGGTAGGACAGTAAAATTCAAAATTATTTTATTTTGTTCAATTATGGGAATTAAACTTATTTTTTATCATACAAATTCGCTTCATTTTGAATATACATAATAATTAATTGTAACCATAGTGTAAAAAAAATTGCTTCAATTATAATTCAAATGAATTCACTTATCATTGCAGAGCTTTGCAATTTTTTGTGCTATTTATTAGACGCGGAACGAAACTCTCAATCGCCTACAAAACTTTTTATTTTTTCATATCAAAATCGATAAAAAAACAAAATTAAAACGAAACAGTTAAGAAAAACTGCTCTCGCAACAACGATAACGATCAAAAAAAGATTCTAAAACAATAATTAATACTGTATGTACAATAATAGAACAGAACATTGATCGAAACAAAGAATGATTCGAAAAAACATTGCACAGTACAATACAGTATTAAGAGTACTGTACTCGTTCTACAGTACGCACATCGTACTGAAGTGGTTCCTTCAGGTACACTGAAAGTACTGTAATACGTACCTGCGATATTCAAGCAAGTGCAAAGTACATGGTGGCACTGTACGAATACAGTACAACACATTTTTGTACTCTTCACGTAAAGTTTTGAATCAGACAGAAAAAAAATTTACCAAACAATAAATGGATGCGTTACCTTTGGTGAAAAATCCCATACAAAGAAATTCACTAATATCCAATAATTAAATAAATAAAATCAATATTTTATGTTAATTTTTAAAGGCAACGCTTTCCACAGCCCTTGCATACAAATGAGACGAAATCGAAAATGACATAATAAAATCAATCAGAGATGATGAACTATGAACAATTACAGTACGGGTGACAATGATGACTAGTGTTCAGTTGGTTTAACATTGGATAATTCGTTTGTTTTTTTCACCAATGTTCATCTACATTGCAACGAAAAAAAAACACTAAGGCATGAACGAAAATTTGTTTAAAACCCACTACGAATCTACTACTTTCGAGAAAAAAATGGCCGAAAAAGTAATTTTACAAACAAAAAAAATAACCAGCAAACAAACAGATTTACATTAAAAAGGCAATCTATTTTCAGGCAACCTGCTTCCTGTAACGTATTCAATTACACAATCCAATCAACATTCAGAGAGAGCGTGCGCGTGTACTGTAGATGTGAGGATTCGCGAATTGTAAAATGCGGCGCGTACCATTAACGAGTAATGCTTGCTTCTGACATCGGCAAACAAATTAGACGGTCGGAAAAATATTTTACAAAACAAGAAACCGATTGAGGTCGGCAAAGACGAATTTAATAACGCATTCCGTGCCTTTGACCGAACGGCAAGCGCACGTGCTGCGCATCGTTGCGGCCGTTCATGTTCGACGACTGGCCGGCGCTGTTTGGCAAGCCGCCGTTCGCGTAAATCACTTGCTGTCCGCCCAACAGATGATGCGCCGACGTCGGGTATAGAGCCGCCGCCGCCGCGACGGCGGCGTACTGACTGGGCAGCATGCCCGGTCCGACCAGTCCAGCAGCGGATTCCAATACCGCGGCCGCCGCCGCTGCGTTTTGCTGTTGCTGATGGTGATGATGATGAAATCCGCCTTGCTGCAATATATGAGCGGGCGAATGAGACACGCCGCTGGACACAACCGGACGGTACGAATTCGGGGACGATATGACGCTGCCCGACGACGAAATAACGTTTCCCGCGCCCATGTGATGGGCCATAATGGACGACATCGAGTTAACGTTCGAATATCGCTGTTGTTGTTGTTGTTGCTGTTGATTGGACGCCGACACCGACGAGTGACCTTGTTGGACAGTGGGCGCGCCTTGATTTTGCAAGTTGCGAAGTTCCGATTCCGTTTGACTTTTCAGCGACGATATGTGCGCGGTGAGCACCAAATGCAAACTGGCCGTCGCCCGTATCTCTGTCCTGTACAAGTCGGTCATGCGATTAAGATTGAATGTTTTCACAGCCCAGTAGAATCGTTCAACGTCCAATAGTTTGACGACTTCGTCGTTGGGCGTGAATAGCTGAAATCCGAATTCGTATTTACATTCGACGGCGTTGACCGTGTTGAATATCCACGCTTCGAGAACGTTCATCTTGTGCGAGACCATCGTGTACCGTCGCATGATTTCGCTCGGTACGTTCGGCGGGAACTTCGCCAACAGTCTCATCTGGACCATATGGACGGCGACGAATTTGTCGCTGCTTCTGAACGTACACGGCAATCGCACGCCATCGACCGTGGACCATTCCCAATTCGATAATGCTATGTGAAAATGTTCGCCTTGAGGCAGGCTCTTGATTTCTTGCATTAGATTGTACTGCATCGAAGTGGACATTGCGTTCTGTTGCAACATAGTCGACATGGCCGACTGCGATTGCTGTTCCGACGATGCCGATTGTTGTTGTTGCTGCTGTTGTTGCTGATGTAGCTGTTGCTGCTGTTGCTGTTGAGACGATCTCGGCGGTCGACCGGGTCCGGGAAGCGTCGGCGAATTCTGATGATAGTTGTTCGTCGGAGTGGTCGGCAGCCATTTGCCGGTACCACCGCCGGCGTTATGAATCGTTTGAGCGGGTTTAGGCGAAGGCAACAGATGAGGCG
This sequence comes from Prionchulus punctatus, assembly GCA_034698125.1. Lineage (NCBI taxonomy): Eukaryota > Metazoa > Nematoda > Enoplea > Mononchida > Mononchidae > Prionchulus > Prionchulus punctatus. The sequence goes on along the minus strand of JAQGBA010000481.1, from coordinate 10,337 downwards.
GATGTTCTATACCGTTCCTAAAAAAGAACGCGCGAGTTACCTAACCTTACATACAAGCAAATTCTGACATTGGCTAAATCAACATGCGAGCAAATTGCGGCACCGGCTTAAATCGACATACAAACAAACAGCGGCGCTGACTACATTATATCTGCAATTGTACTAACCTGGAATGAATAACGCTGCCCATGTTGGTCGGTAGTCCATTGGTCAACGAGCCAGTGTGATTGGGGGCTACTGTAACTACCGGCAATAGTTGACGATCGAAATTACCGCCGCTGAACTGTTGATGTGTGAATGGTATGGGCACCTCGTAAGCGGCTATGGTTTCGGTGCTACTAGATCGTTGACTGTTGACGCTGTTGCTGTTACTGTTGCTGCCCGCCGAGGCTGAGGGCGACGACAGAGACGCAACGTTGTTGGTCGACGACGTTGAGGTATTGTGACAATTACTCGCGCCACCGCCGACGATAACTCCCGATGGCAACTTTGAATTATTCATACCTAATGTATAGAAAATTATAATAGCTTTACCCTTTTCACTGTATGTACATACGCATTTAAAAACAAATTTTCTACGCTGGCTAGCGACAATAAGGAAATTTCTAGTTTTAGATAACGACTACATTAACATTAATATAAAATGGCATACGTTTTTAAATTGTAGCGTATTATTATCTTGTAGTCAACGTAACATCGGCTTAAAACGCGATCAAAAATCGAAAATTGGCGCAACAGAAAATTATTTATATCAATATTAACGAAATTCTTTCGCATAAAAGTGCTGGAATACTTAAACTTGTGCAAATGAAAAAGATTACCTTGGATGCAAATTATTGTTGGATAAAATTGGCTAACAGAATTGAAACACTCAGAAACTTACGAGAGTTGTGAGAGAAAGTGATTTAAGATAAATTTATTGCTGTTTAAACAACCAAATTATGTGGTTTAAAGTGACCTTTAAAGAGATAAAAGGGTTTAAAATAAATTTCTTGCAGTTTAAAGTCATATTTGATGTCAAACTGTAGTTTCTAGTGTAGTAGGTGCTAGTTGCGAAATAAACAGCATTTTAAAGTTAATAGTTAAGCAAAGTGGTTTAAAGTGACTTTTCGACTGTAGAATGTTTAAAAAAAACAGATTAAAGTGACCCTTAAGAGATGAAAGATTCAAAACTAATTTTAAAGCGAATGTTGACGTCCCAATTGTAATTTCTTGTAGTTAGAAGAGCTAATTGCAGCTGAAAGGAAGCACATAAACAGCATTTTAAAGTAAAAAGTGACTTTCCAACTGTAGAAAGTTTAAAAAAATAGTTTAAAGCGACTTTTGAAGAGATGATAAGACTTTAAAACAAATGTAGTTGAAAGTAACTTTTGATAACAAAAACTGTAATTTCTTGCAATAGATGTAAATTTTAACAAAACAAGCAATTTATAGTCAATTTCTTACCATTAAAGTGACCATTGACTTCGTGTGTGTTGTAAGATGAATTTTTGAGCATAGAACGAGAATGTTGTAGTAGTAGTCCTCCGTTACTATCGACTAGATTTGACATATGAGAGATCAACTTTGTTGGAGAATGTCTTTGATGTCCACTTAGCACCATAGCCTGCGAGGCGGAATGGCTGGACGACGATAATGATACTGATGACGCCATTGTCGACGACGACGTGGACGACACTGAGCTGTCGGTCGTTATGGCCGACGAGGACGTGGACGACGATGGCTTCTCATCGTCCAAGTGCCCACCGACGCCGGTGGTGGTCGCGTGGTCATCCATGGTGGTCGACATCATGTAACGTTTTTTGGGCGGTTGCATTTTATCCGCCGATATGAATGAGTTTCTTCGTTTTGAGCAAAACTCTTGGTCGGGCGACGACGAACTGTTCGTTCTCGGACTTCGATTGGTATTATTGCCACTTATAGTAATATCCGCCGGCGACAATGGCGGAAGCAAGTTGTTCGTGGGCGGTACCTAATATGGAAGAGAAAAACAGCTTGCTACTTCACTCTTTTCAAATTTCAATTTACTCGTCGTAGTTTGAATGCGAAAAAAGAGAGCGAGTTCGATTTTTTGCATTTTTTTTGTTCGTAAAAGAGCACTATAGAGAAAAAAGAAGCTTATTGTGTTACAATCAGCTTTTTAAACATTCGAATGTTCGCCGCCGTTAGATAATCAAGTTCATTCATTCTTTTCAAAAACCCAAACTGTTGCATATTATATTTTTCCATAGAATTCTATCTCGGCATATTATTCGTTTTCAATAGAATCTTTTCTTGGCATAACATCTTGTTTTAACAATTTGAATGCGCGCGTCGTTAGATAATCAAGCTCGTAGATTCTTCCTCAGAAAACGCAACTGCCGCGATAAATTTACATAGAAACCCGACGCGCTCGACCGATAAAGAAATGTTTCATTTTTTAGCTCGCAACTTACTCAAACAGACCGAAGCAAATTGCAAAAAAATGTTTAAAAATATAAAGTTCCCGTAGAAAAATAAACCATCAATCAGATAATTGTTGTTGCGGCGACATAAAATCCATCAAAAAGAGGGAGAAGAAAAAAAATAGAACTTTTCTCGATGCAATTTGCAAAAACGCGGAAGGAATAATGATAAATGTTAAAACGGCGATGAAATATTCACGAGAAAGTTCACTTTTTCCGTTTAAAAAGAGCGATCGACACGAGAAAGCTAAAATAAGCTAAAACGGGGGGATTTAACATCAGAAAACTGCTAAAAAGCCGCTTCAGCGCAAGAACAAGCAATAACTGCGGCTTAACATCAAAAAACGTAAAAAAAAAGTGTTTTAACATCAGAAAAAGTAAAAACAAGCGAAATAAGGATGACGCGAACATTTTTGAGAGTAATGCACTGGCTAAAACTAAATAAGCAACTTTAGCCGAATGGAACAAGCTGCTGAGAATGAACAAGAATAAAAAAGCAAGTAGACTACTGGTTAGCCCGATATTTCTTAATGAATTTTTTTGCTTTCCGAAGCGTAAAAAATTGTTGGAGAACTCGAAGGCTGACCAAATTAGAAATTTTTTTATAACGAACGACGGTGACGACGACGACGATGGAGAGAAAAACATTCAAATATGAAAAATTCTCTCGCTCAAATTCGTCGTCGCTTCGTTCCATCCGTGAAAAATTCGTCCTCGTTCAGCTAAAACGCAATTACGCGTACAGGGTTTCAATGGGTGAGAAAGCTTAGAACCGCGAGGAGCCTCCGACCAAGTTCCAATTAGGGGTTTTTCATAAAAATGCTCGGCCGAACGCTAGCCAAACCCCTTTATATTGCCACTAGCTAAGCGAATGTGTAGATCCGAGGCAATCGCGCGAAAACGACTATATAAAAAACATAATAAAAACCGTAGAACATTAAAATACACACAGACACATATACACGCACGACAAATAATATAAATTGCGGAGATTCGATACAACAGCGACCTCAAACGGAACGAAAAAAGGAAAAAAACGGGTTCGATTAATGAAACGCAGAAAGACGCGTACGTGCAGCAATTTAACGAAGATTGACTACACTGTAGGAACGGGATGAGTACGCTCCATGCAAAACCACCTACGCGATTTTCATATACTGCCGCTAGCGCACGGAACGCAAGTTGCGCGGCTAGGACGCTGCAGGGCCTCGAGCCGACTCTATTTTGCGCTGAATTAGATTTATAAACGGCTCACCGACAATACCTCGCTTGCGCGACAATATTCTTGCGTCGTTAGCTCGATTTAACGCTTTATTCTGCATCGAGAAACTATATAATAATAATTTTCACTATTCGTCGAGAATATTCTTATAATGCTTTGATGGCTGGTGCGGCTTTTCGCTCGGAAGCGCAAACAGCTAGCTCGGAATACGTACACGTTCATTCATATTAATCGGAGAGGATAATGCAAACTTCTAGCCTACTGTTTTCTCATTTCGGATGACGTATAATTTTATTATAAATTATAATCATCTACTGCAGGAGGGGACTTTTATTCGCGTAAGTAGTAAGAAAAAACACATTATTTGCATACTTTAATGTCGAACGGTACGTCGCTTTTCAACGAACGTCGACGTTCCAAGTTAGCTGACGTGGAAGTCGCTATCGCCGCCGTGGACGGCGACATATTGGAGCACGGTTTGCATTTGGACTCGTGGCACGGCCTTATTTGAGCTTCGCATTTTTCGATCAAACGTTCGTCTTCCTTCATGGCCGGCGGCGTTTTATCGCTAGAATCCAAATCGCAAAGGCAATTCGGATCTTGACCGAATACTATCGGCGCACCAACGACTGATACTTCGACCTGCGTCAGCAAGCAAAAAATCATGCTCTCGATTAGCCGGAAACATAGCTATTAGCGCTCTAAGCTGGTCTAAAGCGATTGGGTAGCGTAAAAAATATGTCCGACGAACAAGAAAAGCGAAAAGCAGTCGGGGTATGAAAATGTGTCGGAGAAATGAGTTATCGGGCGCTGGCGTGAAACTTTCGATAAATAGCTCGTTTTAGCCTTACCTGAGTTGCAACTTTAGTCGAAACGACAACCGACGATCGTCGCTCGCTAAGGTCCGACTTCATCGGCGATAACTGATACCGATCCGGCGTACCACGATCCGTCGAAGTCGGATGTCGTTTTTTCAACGGTACCGGATGGATCAACAGCGGCGGAGGGCTTATCGTACGAACGTACCGTATCGGCTCGTTCGACACCATATTATTATTATCGTTGTCCTCCTCGATATTTTCCTCGTTGATATCGGTTTGCGTTTGAATGCTAACGCTACGGTGTAGGGTGTTAGTTGCTGGAAAAGAAAAACGGACGAGAATGATAAAAGTGCTCGGAACATCACCTACTACAACACATTTCAAGTTCCGTACTAATCCAAATCATCAAGGAATGAGTGTAATTTTAAAAACGAAATATCCGTTATTTAAATAATGATAACAGACGTTGCGATGATTACGGCCGAGTCCCCTATATAGTTTGGCTAGCGATGAGTAAATGTCTCAAGTAAGCTATTTATATATTCAACGAGCAAAAACCGACGACCATCACGTATACAAACGTCGCGGAGTGACTTGTAGGGGCGAGGCGTCCATACAATATTAAAGGGTTTTATGCGAGTAATTATAATTTTTGCTACTTGGCAACAACCGACCGTCCAGGAAATAATAACCCTCGAAGAAAATTATCCATATTGGCGCTGGCTACCGGTAACCGAAGCGATACCAAAAACGTGCTACTATAGAGCTCGGGCGAGTAGGTAACCTATCAAAATGTTGTCTCATAGTTGGTCGCACTGGTACCCGAAGGTATTCGTAAAACTAGCTAACTAGCCTCTTTATCGCTCGGCAACGGGTCGGAAAATTACTATGCAATTACAGTAAGAAAATTTAGTATATATTATAATTTCAAATAAAGTTGAAGAGAAAAAAACTTAAAATTTCAAATCAAAAAATATAACTTCATTAAAATATTTTTATGCAAACTGGAGTACTGTAGGACGAGACGACGACGATGACGATGATACATACCTTTCACCTGCTCATCATAAATAGGCTTCATTAAAAAGTTCTATATTAATTAGTCAAATTGTTTTTAAAATAAGATATATTTTCGAATTTATAATCCGCTATCGGTCGGTTGGTCGTCCGGCGACAAAATATAATGAAAGTCTATTTCTAAATGATGATTATTTTAATAAGAATAATTAAAAAAGTTCTCGGCGACGTTAAGGATTTGCATAACGATGCACAGCCGGCCAGAAGTCGATGACCTTCAAAGTGATTTGGCACGGCGTGTTTCAAATCGAAACAAGCAAAAATTACTGTCGCACTCGAATCGAAACAAGCTAAAACATTGTCGGACTCGAATCGAAAAAAGCTAAAATACTGTCGGACTCGATCGCTCGTTCGTCCATCGTCAACTAACTTCCGCGCGCTATATGAGAATTTGCTATTTTTTTATATTCAATTAAACGAACGACTACAGAGTCGGGGCGGACATAGAGAATGAGTACGTAAGAGGATAATTATAATACCTAATGAAATTGCGACACATGCGACCGACGTATTTCATTCAAACGAGAATCAAATTTTTTTTCCTTCATATCCATTCTACTTCCGATCCTATTTCGAATAGAGACGGCGACGGCGAGTGAGTGAGTGAGTGCGAGAGTCACGAAAAGAAATTCTAATTTTAATTAATTACATATTCGCAGAAGCGCACATGAAAACACAAAACTTGTCAGCGGCAAAACGCGTCACGAGCATTTTCGCTCGATTGGTCAGCGAGCTAAAACTAAAACACGTAGCCCGTTTGTGCGCTAGCCAGAACAACTAACGTGCTCGGAAGTTGTTTTTCAGTCGTACGACAACAAAAGAAGCCATTTAAAGTAAAAGAATTTCTCGCTTAGCAACCGAGTTTTCGAGGAATTCGTTATTAGTTCCTATTCGGCGCTCGTGTCCATTATATATTTTGCTACAATACATTCGCACGCAGAGCAGAGCAGAGCATTAACTTTAATAGGAAACTAAAAGTAAGTAGGCAAACGTAATATTCCTCCTCATTAATGTTAACGAGGGACGTGTGTTTTTTTTGCTTGCGGTGGAAGGCTTTATTAATAAATAATTTACGGTTGTGCGCAATTTTCGCAAGAACACACAAATCCACTTTTCGCGTATACAACTTTTTGCCAATTAGCATTAATTTTGAACGAAGTAATTCGCCGATGATGACGAAAACAAATTATCGCGTCGAGACGCGGCGCTGCTGACTCTCGATCGTAAAAAAACTGATGAAAATTATGCATTAGTAATGGGGAAAAAATAGAAAGATGTGTAAAAAAAGACGTTAATTAGCACGAACGTGCGCACTTTGAACTAATTATGCATCCAAGCGACGTTCGAAACGATTTTAGGCGAACTTAGCGAATGGCTAATGTATATAATTTGCTTGGCTAGCAATTTTTTATGATACATTTTGAAAATAACACGTAAATTACCTTTTTTCGTTGGCATCGACGGCGACGTTAGTTTATCAACAATCATATCACATTTCTCATCGACTAAGGCCGACGTAAGTTGAACGCTAACAGAAGTGGATGGACGGCGAGCGCTATCAGCGGCTACAGTATGATTCTCATCGTCGATGCATTTGTCGCCCGCGGCGTCGGAATTAATGGACGGCTCGTCGTTAATGTCGTCGACTTTCGAATTCGTCGTCGACGATGCAACATCATTCGACATCGGACAGCCTTTTGGAAATAGAAATTTCTCGATATTTGCTTTTTTCATCAAGTTCGTCGTCGTCGAATGGACGCACAATTGAATGTTTCTAATACGTAATTATATTTTTTTGATTCCGCGCGGATTTTCAATGAAAGGTGCAACTGTACTATGTATAGGACGCAATTAGAGGAAATAACAACTAGAAACTAATTTTGTGCACTAGCCGCGGCGAAACTACGTCCGAATCTGTTTCAAAATATTCGTCAACATTCATTGGAAAAATTCTCATAATTTTTTTCGTCTTCTTCTTCAACAAAACAAGACTCACTCATTAAAAATTCTCTACTTCGAAATGACAATACTGACGCGAGATAAAAAAAATGTATTTTTCCAAGAAATTTAATTAAAAACAAAACTAATTAACTTCATTTGCATTATTCTTCTAATTATAGTCGGCTTTTTTATGAATTCCTGATCAGAAATGAAAATGAACGCGGATAATGCAAAAAAGGCGCTCAAAATGGAGATAGAAGTGAATCAAAGCCGCAATTTTTAATTAGAAAACGTTGTAAGCTTACTTGTTACGGACGTCGTCGCTGCGATGGCGTCGTCGACTATTTGAAAATGCATGGATTCGCTTTTCGCCGAATCTGAATCTCGTTGCGACTCGTTGACGAGATTCGAGTCGAATAAATCTTCCAATTTCGGCACTAATGAGTATTCGATTTCGTCTTTAATGATCAGTTTGGATTTCACGTCGGAATCGATGGAAAACTTCTTCTCATCGACGTCGTCGCTGTGAAACATATTTTCGACGGGTTCAGAGTCGATATCGTCGACGATCATCAATTTCGCAGGCTCACTCGAGTCAAGGCGAGAGTACTTAAATTTTAAGTTCTCGATTGAATCGGATTTAACTAATTTCGCTGCCTCGATCGAGTCTGATCGAACTAATTTCGATGGCTCAATTGAATCGGATGGAACAAATTTCGATGGCTCAACTGAGTCGACTAGTGTCAATTTCGATTCATCAACTTGATTGAATTTCGACGGCTGCAAGTGAATTTCGGGCGATTTGATTGGCGCCGACGATGAACGTCTCGCAACGTCGATTTCTATGTGATTCGAACGAGGGGATATCGACGACGTATGACGATCTAACAAACTATGATTTCTAATCGACTTAAATTCTTCGACGATCAGCGACGACGATCGACTGACAATAGATTGGACGGATCCGATTTCTGGCGAGTCGTCGTCGATCGGCGGCGGTACGGATTCGTACGACGAAAAACTAATTTCTTGCGGTCTCGACGACGTACAGGTATAAGGATTAGGTTTACTAAGAGCAAAATCAACAGTTTCAACGCCGACTATAGTCGTCGACGACGGGCCATTGTTCGGCATGCTAACCACCGTAGGCGTCGTCGCAACGTCGTCATATTTGGGCGACGAGTTAAGTTTATTATTTTCGCCCGATTCGTCGTCGCCGACGTTAGAAATCGGGTTTTTCGTATGAATTAACGACCACAATTGTAATTCTTCTTCTGAACCTTCGTCTTCGACATTCTGCTGCTGCTGCATCGTCGTCGTCGTCGTAAGCTTCGCCTGTTGTTCGCGATCATGGTTCGTTTGTTGCAGCTGTTCACATTGACGTCTACGCCAATGACTGTCATCGGGCGTCGGTAGTTCGACGGAATTGCTCGTTGTTGTCGAACGGCGACGTTGATCCTGCGTCTTGGCAACAACGATATCCACACGACCGACGACGACATCGTCGTCGCACGAGTTCTCCGTTTCCAAAAACGAACTAGAAACGCGTTGAACCGTCAACTCGATCGAACGCTGTTGAGCGGGCGACGAGTAACACTGACGCAAGCTCGGTCGACCCCGAGGCTTGCGAGGGTTGCTGGACACCGGCGCCATTTTGCCACCCCTTGACCCTCGACCGCGACGCGGTCGGACGATGACCTGTTCCGTGTCCAGTAGGACGGGCGAATCGAACGGATCGTGAACGGACGTCGGCGATTCGCATTCGTTTTCGAGTTCATTGTAATCGTATCTGATCGAATTTTCGATCACGTCCGATCTCAGCACGGTCTCTCGGGGTTGCTGGCTAGAGTGGACTCTGGGCGCCACCCCTCGACCGCCTCGACGCCCTCGACCGCGACGGGCGCACGATCTCAAGTCTATCTTTGGAGGCGGTGGTCTTTGGAGTTGAACCAGGCTTCGAGGCGATTTCCTCGACGGAATGGAACCGAAGAATTTGCGCGTTCGACGACGACCTCTCTTTCGACCGTCGTACGACGACGATTTACCCATGTACATCGAATTGGAGGGGGATTGAGTGCCGATTTTGTCGCGTATCGCGAACCTTTTTTGAAACACCCCGACCGCCGTAATAGCAGCCTCCTCCGAGATGATGGAAGTGAAAATTTGAGCACCTGTAGCAAAACCTCAAGTTAGCGCTTGATTTATTCAACACCAAAAGCCTGCTGTGCTAAGTTGCTTGTTATAGACGAACAGAGTGCAGGGCGCAACAGTATTTTTGCTTCATAACGTACCAGTCAGGTATTGGATTCATGTAGAATATTTACGAATTATTAGGTACGCTTGTATGGCTTGATATGCCGTTTGAAAGCATAAAAATTTTCTTTATGAAACATAATATTTACGGTTTCGATTTTTTTACGGGTATGATCACTAATACTACTACTTTTAGCGCTAGCCATTGTTTTTTTACCTAGTCAAGTTTCCTTTTCAAGCAAATAAATCAGACTGTAACCCAATTTGGTTTTTACGTTGATTAGTTGCCAAAAAAGTGTTTCAATTTTATGCTTACAAAAAAACGAATTTCTGGAAAAAAACTTGCTACATGTCGATCAATTATGGATGGAAAATTGCTACAATGCAGCAATTATTGTTACGAAGCATTCATTAGCATAATTATGAAAATTTACTAATTATAAAATTATTATTATTCATCAGTATTAATTTCATATTGTCGTGCTGTACTGATTTAGAAATAAGGGTGTACTGTATCCAATGGGACACTCTGATTCATATACCATTCGATTCATCTCATCGAGCTGAGTCGAATGGTAT
>JAQGBA010000480.1:0-33440 GCA_034698125.1 Prionchulus punctatus | reverse complement strand
CATTTACTGGCTACTGGCCGGCCATAAGCACGTTTAATACTCGTTTTCGGTATTCCCTACTAGCACACTACATGGCCTACGCAGTCAGACTTAGAACTGGAGGTGGCACCCGGTGAGGTTCCCTCGTGAGAAAGAGTAGCCGTTAAGCAGCTATAGTCAGTGCTGAACAAAATAATCTTCAAACAAATGTGGTCTTTCACCTCCCAAATCGCTGCCGCCGATCTTTTCGCGTTGTTCCTTTAAATCGTCGCTAATTCGACGGCCGGTGAGAAAATAATGCTGCAAACAACGCATGATTCGTCGACGTTTCGTCGGATGCACGCGATCGGCTTCCGATGGGTCGATCGTTTTCAATTCGTCGTGCAATCGTTCGTTAGTCATTTTCAAATATTCTTCGGGTATATTTTTCATTAGACCTTTATAATTAACCGGTTCAACGAAATTATCGTCTTCCGGATCGCTCTAAAACAAAAAAACACGTAGAAATATTAATTTCTGCGCACGAAACGTCTTCTTGCTCGTTATGAAACGTGAACAACAAATTCTAGTAAAAAAATATCATTAGCTCGCTCTAAAAGTGAAAAAGACAAATTAACGAGCAAAAAATGTCGATTACGGTCAAATTTTTCCACAAAACGGCTTCGTTATAGTAATTCGTACCGCCGACGATGACCGGTAATTTGCTTTTCGCGTTTAATTCGTTGATTATTTGAACGGCGCGATTGCGAAAATGGACGACGGTGAATCCGAGCGTGAGCGGATCGAGGAACGAAATCATATGATGCGGGACGCCGCGCGCTTCTTCCGGCGTTACTTTATTCGTTGCAATATCCAAGCCTTCGTAAATTTGCATAGAATCCGTCGAAATAACTTCGCCGTCGAATCGTTTGCAAATTTCAACAGATAGTTTCGTTTTTCCGACGCCCGTCGAGCCCAAAACAACAACTATCGGGCGATCTGAAGAAAAGTTCCCGTCCATTTTCGACTTTTTTGTCGGATTTTTTTATTTCGTACCTAATAAATTTTTTTTCCTAAATCCGAAAAATTTTCGAATTATTTTCAACATTACGTAATATCATTTGATCAATTCCCCCTACAGTAAGACAAATTATCGACAAAAATTTTAAAAATAATTTTGTTTTGCTGTAAGCGTAAGCATCGCAAAAGCAAAACAAAGTTGTTTTCACCGATATCCAAGACAGATTGAATCTGAATGTTCTGCAAGAGCTCCAAATCATTAAATAGCACACCAATGGCAGTGTTTTTGCAATAAGCAGCTTTGAATTTTGCCTCACTTTAGCGCGTATTTTAAATTTTCCAATATGTTTACGGTTCTTTCCCCGCTAATTAAATTTGTTTATCGGGCCTTAAATAGGAATTTTCCTTGTTGTTTCGAGCAAAATATCGTTTCGTAAGTGATTATTTTTTTGTTTTTCACTTGTTTTTCGTTTTTGCCTCGATGAACGTTCCTCGCTTAACGCTTTTTAGCTTTTTAAGTTAAAAATTTGGTCGTTTTCGCGATTTTAGTGTCATCGAAGAAAATAAAAGACGAATTTTTCACAAGTTTTTCGTTTATGTTTCCGAAAAACCGATTTTGCGGATTCGTACACTTTTTAAACTTAATTGTTAGATACACAAATTCTAAATTTTTAAGGAATGTTTTTGTCTAAAATTTATCCCTAATTAATTTGAAACCTGTTGAACCAGTTTTTTAATTTAAATTTTTGTTAGTAAATTTGTTAGAACGCGCCTAAAACTTGTTTAAAATGAGTGGTTTTTGGCTCAAAAATCAGTTTTCACATTTTAGAGCGTTTTGCGCAATATCAAGTTAGAATTTTTGTTTTAAAATGGCTTTTTTGGACATTTTGGCGTTCACAGCAACGATTTCCACTTACGCTTTATTTTTGGTCGGCTTGTAAACTAGATTTTGGTTTTTCCCCGTTATTTTTGTAATACAGATTCGATTGATTTTTTTTCAGTACGATTTGTCGATCAATCGCTAAAAAAGGAGCATCCGATGGATTTTCAGCGGTTCCTTTCACAGCTTGCGCCGTCAGGTAAACAAAAAAACTGCTCGTTTTTCAGTAAAACAGGCAAATTGTGATTTCATGCGTTTTTTGAACAGTTGTTTCTTTTGGTTACGATACGGCATGTTGAAAAACGATTCCACAGTTATAAACGTCAACGTTGTCGGTTTGGCGCTTCAAATTTTTTACATTGCATTTTATTATTATTATGCGAAAAATCGAGTATGGACTAGTCTTTTCAATTGTTTTTACCCGTTTCTTCGATAGCTAGTGCAGTTTTTTGTTTTCCGTTGCAGCAATCGATCAACCAACAACTGTTGATCGGGCTGATCTTGTGCGTAGTGATGTTGACGTACGTTAATTTCATACCGAAATCCGAATCGACGGCCATCGAGCATTTAGGAATGATGTGCTTGACTTTGAACATTTTGAATTTCGCAGCACCTTTAGCCGGTTTGGTAAACAAATTTTTGGTTTTAAAGCCACTGAACCTAAGGGAACACAATACTTTAGCGAGGCATAGAGGGTCCGTATAATTTGCCTAGTCGAGCCAAATTGACAGCAAGAATGATACGGTCTCTAGCAAGTTGGATTATCCGTCATGGATTTTCTGTTTTTTATTTTTAGAGAGAAGTTATGAGGACCAAGAGCACGGAAACGTTGCCTTTTGCCCTTTGCCTCGCTAGTTTTGTCGTTGGCGCTCAGTGGTTCCTGTACGGTTACATTATCGACGACATTTACATGATTGTAAGCAATTTCTTTATTTTTCTATCGCTGTCTGTTTTCTTACGTCTACCATTTTGTTACAGATTCCGAATTTCGTTGGAGTTATTCTAACGTTGATCCAGCTTTCATTATTTGTGATTTATCCCAGCAAACGTTTGACTCATTGAATCTCGTTTTTGATCGTTTAAGTCGACCTTTAGCCTGTATTCTTACCGGTCACAGCCTTTCGGGGCTGAATTTTCTGTTTTTTGGAGATTTTAAATATTAGTTTTATTGAATGGCGTTAGAGATTACAGTTGCTTTTTTATCGGTATTGTGGTTTTATTATTTTGTAATTAAAATTTTATGTGAAAATGAAAAGAATTCTGGAAACAAATTTTCTACTCTCGATTAGCGTTTTCATAGGTTTGAGTTTTGTGTTAGTAGACTATATTCAAATTCGAAAGGAATTTAATTTTGAAAAAGGTGTGCGCTATGCTTTCTACACGAAGACCGTAATTTTCATCGAGCAAGGCGAAAATTTTGTTTTTTGCTGAATGGAAAATGGAAAATCTAAAATTATTAACGTCGCAATTGTTGGACATATGCAGCCAGGCACAACCGGCGAACGTCAACGGTTTATGGACGGAACATTTGGAAATTCGTAAAATTCTCGCCGAAATTTGCGAATATCAAAAAGTGGACGGCATGGTCGACGGCCAGCGCCCGAATCGCGTCGAGTCGATGCGCGATTTTTTACTTTGGTGCGACAAAATGGGCGTCAATCGCGCAGACGGAATAACTATCGAGCAAATAGCCGGTCGTGGCATGGGCTTAAAAGCGTCGAAATCTTTCCGGTTCGGTGAAATTTTAGTATCGGTCCCGTCGAAATCAATGATCACGTTGGATTACGCGAAATCCAAATCCGAATTGAAACGCGCGTTCGCGTTGGATCCGATTTTGCAACAAATGGAAAACGTTGGACTTTCGATTCATTTAGCCAACGAAAAACTAAAAAAACGCGACTCGCCGTTCGATTTATACATCGGATCGTTGCCGAACGAGTTTTCGACGCCGATGTATTTCGAACCGAGCGAATTACAGTTCCTCAAAGGCTCGCAATATTTCGAGGAAGCTTTGAAATTGTGGAGGAATATCGTTCGACAATACGCCTATTTCTATCAGTTGATTTGCAACGATCAGAATATTTTTCGCGACTCTCGATTAAATTTGAACACGTTTACATTCGAATTATACAAGTAACGAGCAAAAATAGCAAAATTTCCCACTGGACTAAATAGTTGCTTACATTACCGACCCATAAAACTTAGCAAGCAACTATTGAAGCCTTTACAAGCAACTATAGGAAGTACTGGCAAGCAATCATTAGAGGTTTAGCAAGCAACTACAGCTGGTGCTGAATTATCCCCTGGTTTTTAAAACCCTTTGCATTTCAGATGGGCCACTGCCGCCGTAATGACCCGTTTGAATTTTATACCCCACAATAAGTCGAAGACGCCAGTCTTAATCCCTTTTTGGGATATGGCCAACCACGATCCGCATTTATCCATGTGCACCGATTTCGACGACGAAACTGCGTCCGGCGTGCTTTACGCAGGCAAAAACTACGAGCCAGGCGATGAAATTTGCATTTTTTACGGCTCGCGAACGAACGGCGAGTTTTTTCTCCATAACGGTTTCGTCGTCGACGGCGACGCAAACGTCGAACGAGACGCCGTCGTCGTGCGGTTGGGTCTTTCGAAAAACGACCCGTTATTCGCGTTAAAAGAGCAAGTTTTGAATAAGTGCGACTTGAAAACGGCTGAAAATTTCGAACTGAGGAAAAACGAAACGTCGTCGCCGTCGCTGCGGTTTTTGATATTATTCGCCGAAATTTTCAACGCCGACGAATCTCAACTGCGATCGGCGGCGACGTCGCCCGACGAAGCGGCGCCGACGTTCGACGCCGAAACGAAATTGAAAGCTAAGAATTTTTTAAAAATTCGTTTAGAATTATTGAAAAAATCGTACGTCGACAATGAGGACGGCGCGACGACCGACAACGGGCGGCTAGCTTTAAAGTTAATTAGAAAAGAAAAAAATGTTTTACAAGGCGTCATCGAACGTCTGTAACTGTTTTTGCGACCGTTGTGACAGTTTTTCGTTCGATTTAACGGCCTTTTTATCTTGTTGCGGTGCTATTTTGGTAAATTTCTTGTTTCCTTTTACGAAACAAACGAAGAATAAAAGTACACAGAGATCAGATAGCATTTTTCAATATTTCGGCGTCGTCTAAATTGCTCATTACTGCCAATTGTTTTCGCGCGGCGACCAAATTTTTTCGCCTTGAAAATCTGCAGGTAACGAAAACTTCGAGGGCGCGTCTAAAAGCCGTTCCAACGCGATATACTCTGATCCGAGCAAATTTTGCGGCACGTCTTTCAACAAAATCGGCGTATAAACGTTTTTGAAATACGCCAAAAGACGAACGAATTGATTTTTGTATTCGCGTTTCATGAAATACCCAGCGGTCTAAAGAGAAAAAAATGATAATTTTTTTGTTTTTGAATCGCTTAATCCGGTACGATTTTCGGTTCACTTGTAAAACTTCGAGCAAAACCGCCGCCGTAATTTGCGTGATCGGCTTCACGTTGCCGATGCTGGCCAACAAAAACCAAGCCATGCGCAAACCGAACGGTGTCGGCCGTTGTTGACCAGCGGCGGACGAAGGATACAAACTAAACCCGCTCGTCGACCGTTGACTGGTAAAATACGTCGACGGTGGCGGCGGCGTTATTAAAACGGCCACGTAGAATTTCGTCATGCCGGTGATCTTTTTCAAAA
Source organism: Prionchulus punctatus (assembly GCA_034698125.1). NCBI lineage: Eukaryota > Metazoa > Nematoda > Enoplea > Mononchida > Mononchidae > Prionchulus > Prionchulus punctatus. Next base: position 27,864 of record JAQGBA010000480.1, on the reverse strand, counting down.
ACGTTCCTCGTTCGCCGACGTTTTCGCTGAGATCGTAACCGAGACTTCTACATAGAAACGAAATTAAACAAATTTATGTCGCGTTTTGTAACCAATCGTGTCGAAAAACGTTACTTTAAATATTCCTCTTCGCTCTGATCGGCGGTTCGCGGCCTGTAAAACGGTACCAGGTACGGACACCGGATGAATAAATGCGCCAGCAGGAGTGGCTTCAATTGTTCGAATTCACAGCACAGAGCGACGGCGACGGCGGCGGCGTTGAAGACCGGAACGTTTGAAACGGCCACGTTATTTTCGGCTTGTTTCTAAATTAATGAAACCGGATATTTGACTATAGTCGATAAAATATTATAATCGCTCGGTAACTATCTTGGCCAGTCGCATTATTAGTTTTAACTTACTACTAATCGTTGAGCGATCAAATCCAAACAGAATAATAAACCTTTCGGATGCCGTCGGATCAACGGCTCGTCGGCGCCGGTTAAAAAACGCTGAAGTGCGGTTAAATTTCGTTTAAAATTACTGATGCCGATCGTGTTTAAGTAAGTCGTCGTTTGGTTCTGGATTTGGTTGCGATATTTTTTCACCTCAAATTCAAATCCGACTCGATTCCGACGAAACCCGGGTGAAAAATTTGTTTCATTTCTTTCTTACGGAGTCGTCATTTTTGAAATGATTCAACGACCCGTGAGTTTGATGCAAAAGTTCCATGAGATGGCAATGTAACGCGTATCCCTCTTTGGTTACTGTACCGATAAGATGCTCAGGCAACGATTCAAGTGCACTCGGTTTTGGTTCGTTTGGCGCAGGATCGACGGACGTTGCGACCGACGGCGGCAAAGTATCGACCTCGATGGCCGACACATCGGGGAACAAAACAGATTCAGAAACTTCGCGAGATATTCGAATTTCCGAAGGCGACTGATGCGGATAGTCTGAAGGCGAAAAAATTAAGTGATACAGCAACTATAGACCAGTTCAATAGTAAGGAGAGGTTAATCGGAACTATAGCCACCATTTATTATCCAATAGCAACTATAGTTAAACGAGTTTAGAAGTCTACAGCAACTATAGACAAAAGGCAACTATAGATCAATCACAACATATACAAACAACAACTATAGACCAAATATCAATTACATTCTTCAACATTTTGGACCGATTCGATCGAGTCGAGTGATGACGAAATCAATGTTTCCAATTCTTTCGTCATTTTCAGCAAGGAATCGTTGCATTTTTTCGTTTCATTCACTTTCCGGCTATAGGAGCAAAAAATGGACACTTATTACGCAAATAAAACAAAAAAATCTGACCTGATCCGTTCAATGCGGTCTCCGACGTCGGAACGAACCTGGGACGCGTGCCTCATTAACGCCGTCATCGATTGATCGTTTTGATTTTCAATCGAATTCACAAATTGATCCAAAAGTTCGATTTCTTTGCGAATTGCGTTCTCAACCCGACGAAATTCGACCACGCTGTGACGAGAAAGGGGCAAGTTTTCGAAATGTATTCCAGAAATTTAATTAAAAACAAAATTTTCATACTTATTTCGATTTAAACTTTCATCGGCTTTTTCCACTTGCGCACCAGTTTCTACCGTCGGGCTTACTGTAGATACGGGAACCTGAACATCACATACGGCATTATTTTCAACATCATCGGCGGATTTTTCTGTCGTCGGCGATTGGTTATCGTTGGTCGGCGAAATGGATGGGTAACTCGATCGGTCGGTCGACGAACGAGAAGGGCGAGGAGTCTTTTTTTGTTCGTCCTGCAAGGGAAACGAGTCAAAAACAGTTTCGGAAACTTGAAATCAGTTTCACCTCGAATTCGACGGTCGACGATTGAAAATTGTCTTGCGCGGATGGAATCGAATCTTGTCGAGCAGTCGAAACGGGACTAAAGTTCATGAGCAACTATAGTCGACAGTGCATTAATGACTATAGTTCTAAAGAGCAACTATAGTTCACGCACAACAGTAAAGAAGGTCTTAGAAGAGAAAATAACAAATTTAGCTTACGGACTGTCCGATTTTTCGTACTCTGGCGATTCCGCACGGTTCGAAAATGATTTCATATGCTGCTCGAACCGTTCTTGAATTAATCGGCGTCGATTCTCTTTGACGGTCTGCAAAACAAAAAAACAGTTGTAGCCAGCCAGTAAAAATCGAGGCAATTTAACGTCAATTAAGCGTTGACTTCTAATTCTTTATCCCATCGAAGTTTAATGAAAATCACGTTTTCTTCATACACGCTCGTCTTTAAATCTTTCTTCGTACTGCGCAATTTCGTTTGATTCTCGTTTTGGTCACTAAAAATCGAAAATTTGCTTTAAAAACTGTCTGAGGAAGTGGAACTATCGGGCAATTTATAACCGACAATCATCCTTAAAAGAGATTTCTTCGGAATATTCTTCTACCGTCGCTGGCGATATATCAGAGTAAATTTTCTTATTGTTGAAATTGTCGCAAAAGCTAACGGCGGCATCCGACAGAATCAAACCTATTTCTTGTTTTGGCGAACATTTTTCCAGCAATTCCTGAGAATAAACGAAAAAAACAAACTTGGGAGGAAATGCAAATACACGAAATTTGTTATTTTTTAACTTTTAATCTCGCCGGATCCGACCAATCTCGGGAAAATGTCACTCGTCCGAGCCTGGTATTTTTTAAAGCTTCGCCGACCGTTGTTTTTTCCATTATTTTTAAAAAAAAGTTGGCAAAATAGAAATTTGCCCGATCGAGAAAAGAATCTGTCGACTTTCGGCTTAATTGCTATCCGAATCGCGGTAAAAATGTGTAATTTAGCGAATATTAATTCGCAGGTTTCTATCGACTTAGGTCATTGTGAAACGTGTTTTTGAACAACGTGTCTCCAAAAATTTACACATTTCGGGTCAGAAAAGTTTCGAAACCGGCAAAAATTCGTTTCTTATTAAAAAATAAAGAAACTTAGAATGAAATTTCTTATAGTAACGACTTTATTTTGTTTTTTAATTAATATCCTCGACGCTTATTTTATTACCGTGGACGCCAACGAAGAACAATGTTTTTTCGATCGAGTAACGTCGGGCACGAAAATGAGTTTAATGTTCGAAGTTGCCGAAGGTGGATTTCTCGATATCGACGTTAAAGTACGCTGGCCGGCGCACGTTTTTCGTTTTTCGCGTACGTTATCCAGCGATTTTTTGTTTCAGATCGTCGGACCCGACGGAAAAGAGATTTACAGGGGCGAACGCGAGTCGTCCGGAAAATATACCTTCGCCGCCCACATGGACGGAATTTACACGTATTGTTTTTCCAATCAAATGTCGACGATGACGCCGAAGATCGTTATGTTCACTATGGACGTTAGTCAGAGTGCCGTTCACGGTGGCTCGGAAACGCCGAACAGCGAAAGTAAAAAAAACAAACAAATTTCGTGTTGGCCGTTGTTGTCTTTCCAGCAATTATACAGTTCATCGATGGCTTCATTTGTACATTGACTATTTTCATTTTGAGACTATGGTTGTTTATTGACGATAGTTATCCATTGACTATAGTTATTCATTGACGATGTTTTTTATGGAGTACAGTTGTTTATCGTCTAGTCTTTCAAAGACTAATTGTTCATTGCCTACAGTTGCTCAGTGACTATAGTTGTTTAGTGACTATAATTAACTATTCAGTGACTATAGTTGCTTGCCGAAGCTTTCAAATTGCTCACGGTTGAACATTTTCGTTTACCAGTTTTTTGGGCGCCCGAGCTTCGGTAAATCATTGTCGTACGAATTAAGTGGGGTCTATTTATTTTGTTTCGTAAAAATTTGACTCTCAAAACATTCCAACAAAAATTTTGATTATTTTTTTAATTTTCTTCGCAGCCGATCATAATAAACTCGAAGAAATGGTTCGAGAATTATCAACTGCCTTAACCGCCGTAAAACACGAACAGGAATATATGGAAGTCAGGGAGCGAGTGCATCGATCGAGTAAGATCGAATGATTATAGTCGTGTGTAAACTATAGTTGCTTTATCAACTATAGTCGCCTGCAATTTCTGTCTGCTATTTCTGTCTCTTATCAATGTAGTTTATGAATAGATGTCGCTCATCAACTATAGTCGCTTATGAACTACAGGCGTTCATATAAACTAATAGCTTATGAACTATAGTCTGTCATACTTTGAACAATTTTGTCAATTTTTTCGTTTCAATTTTAGTCAACGAAAGCACGAATTCCCGTGTAGTTTTATGGGCCATTTTCGAAGCGTTGGTGTTAGTGGCGATGACGTTAGGACAAATTTATTATTTGAAACGATTTTTCGAAGTTCGACGCGTCGTATAAAAAATAAATTTTCGTTTATTTTTCGTTCGGCGGGGGGTTGTTCGGTGATCATTTTAAATTTTTTTCTCGTTCCAAGTTGAATTTTCGGTCGTTTTTGTTTGTTCAATTGAAAAATTATTTTGCGTTTTAGTAATATAAATAAAAAAAAACATTTATTTCTGGCGCTGTCCGAACGATTAACGAGCATTTTTTTCTTTCTACACGTCTTCTTCGTCGTCATCGGTCGACGAAGCTTTTTTCGACTTTTTGCCTTTCTTTCTTTTCGTAGCGTCGCTCGTCGGCGTTGACGGCTCTTCAAAGGCGTCGACGTCGACGTCGTCGGGCAGAGAAACTGTTTTGGATTTTTTTCCAACGGCGGCGACATTAGCCGTCGGCGACGAGTCTTCAACGGCTGCGTCGACGTCGGCTGCTGAAAAAGTTTGTTTGGACTTTTTCTTCTTTCCTTTCGAATCTTTTTTAATATCGATCGGCGTCGTCGTCGGCCCTTTAAATACACGTCGAAATTCTCGCTTTTTTTCTTGCTCCGGTACCACGAAATGGTATCGTTTGTCCTCCTCCCAGTTCACTTCCTTCATCGGTGTTTCGAATAAATTCAATCCGCCGGCAATACATCCTTCGTAGAATGCTTTCTCCTAAACAAAAAAGTTCACTGGCTGTGGTCTCATCATCGGTCGTCGGCGGGCGTCATAGTCTTATGTACAACTATAATTTCTTTACAACTATAGTAGTCATGAATTACTCTCGTCCCTAGTTTTGCATAATCGTCCCGTTGGACTCCTCGCTTAACGTGCGTTATTCCAGCTTTCAAACAACGATGCGCCAAAATCCTACCGATATTCCAATTGGCCGAATAATCGATGTTACTAAACGAAAAAGCGTCGCCTAAGCGTCGTAATCGGTCGAAAGTCAGTTTCACACGCCAAACATTACACGTGCAGATGTTTTTCGATTTCCGGTTCTCTCGTCGACGCCGACGCGACCTCGCCGTCTTTATAATGAACGACGTTGGCATCGACGTGCCTGTTCGATATTTGATATTGTAATCTATAAAAACAGCAGTTTTTTTGTGTTCGCTAATCGTTGACGGTTAAAAACGTGATTCAAATTCAAGAACGGTGGCGTTTCTACAAAATCTGCTTTGAATTGCATTTTCGCCTGTTTCGAACGATTTAAAACAAAATACTTGTAATAAAACGCTCTAAATCGAGCGTCTTTTTCGTATTGATAACCGAAATTCTTTCGTGCTATATTCATTTTTTCCAAACATCTCGGATTTCGATTAACGTACGTTTTCAAAAAATTCATTCTGGAAAAGAAACGTAAATTCGCCAGATTCTTTCCAATCGCCGACGCGATTTAGATAATTTTCCGAGTTTTCAACGTCGAAAATGAAAACGAAACGGAAACCGTTGTAAAATTCAATTTTATTGCACGACGACGACGAAAAATTATTAAACAACGAAAGTAGAAAAACTTTTTCACTCGATTACAAAATGCGACCGAACGGGAATAACAAGTAAACAAAAATACAACGAAAAAGGTCGTAAAAAAACAATTTTAACGTCGTTCGACGGCGAAAAACACGGTTGAATGAAATTTTTCGTCAAAAGACGACGTCGGCGAGACGGATAACGATCACAAAACCGATCGTTGCGGACCGAAAACTCGTTCGTAAAACAGCAAGTATGCTTCGGCGGCGGCCACTTCGGCGAACGTAACTTTTCGAATTTCCAAATCGGACGTCAAGTACCAACTGTTGACGTCGCTCGGCGATGGCCCGCGACGGTACGTGACGAAATGACCCCTGGTTTCGTCGCCGAGATGAACGACGACGGCGTTCAATCGATATTTATATTTTAAATTCAATAGCCGTCGTTCGGAGTCGCCGCTCATCGATGAAGCACCGCTAAAAAAACAAAATTCAACAATTCAACACCGCTAAAAAAACAACAATAACAAAAACAAACAATAGCCAGCGCATAAATTTTGTTTTTATTTCAGTCATCGGTCACAAAATATCCTACCTGACGATCGCTTGCTGCTGCAGGCCGTGATTGGCTTGAGCCAAGGCTCGCAAATGGATGAGGGGCGACGTCGAAGGGAAACCCGAAAATAATTCTCTAAAATAAGAAAAAAAGTGTATGGACGCTGTCGAACAACTGTCGAACAAACACCTATAGTTCAACGACTGACGGACTGAAACTTACTGAGCTTTGCCGCCGACGACGTTCGCATCGTAGTCGGCGATTTTACTTCGATAAAAAACAAAATCTCGTACATCCAACGATTCGGGAAATTCGACGAAGTCGCGTTGTTTGAATCGCACGCCGCTCGGCAGCCAACCCAAGCGTTCGACTTGCAAAATTAAGCAATCCGGTAACTGAAAAACAAAAAAATGTCGACTTCTGTTTCTAATCGGTCGAAATATGTACGAACCTTGCTTAAACCCTGTTTTTTGTAAAACTGACTCTGGCCAACGGCGGGATTGGCTGATTTTTCATTGCACGATTCGCAGGTAACATTGTAAAGCTTTTCGACAGCGAAATATTTTCGCAAACAGTTGTCGAGCGTCAAGGACTACAAAAAGCAAAAATTCGGTCACTAAACATAGTTGTCCAGTAACTATAGCTGTTCATTGACTATAGTTTTTCAGTGAACAGTTCGGTGACTAGTTTATAATTAGACAGTGATAATAGTTGTCCAGCGACTAGTTAGTTGTCAAGCGACTATGGTTCTCCAGCGACCATAGTTGTTCAGCGACTATAGTTGATTAGAACTACAGCTTCTTACGGGATAAAACGTTCCTTTGGCAAGGGATAATGATAAATTGCAAAATTTATCATGTCGTACGTACTGAAATCAAAAAACGACCGTTTCAAACAAAAATACAACAAATAATACGAAAAAAATTGACTTTATGGCCGCAATTTCTGCAATGAAACTGAGTCGCCAATAAGCCCGAACACGGAGTACGTTGATTGTTTTGAATTTCTTTAAGCGTCGTTAAGTAATTTAAAAAATCCCCTCCTCTCAACGACGTCGGTTCGTTCTATAAAAAAAGCGTGATTCGATAATTCGACCGAATAAAGCGAAAACGTGACCAAAAAATGAATAAAAAATAGTTCCTACGGCGTCCAAATATTTAACGTCTACCAACGATGTAATCCTTTCGTTATTTTTGTTGAAAAAGGAAATTTCCTCGTCCCACGTCGTTATGAAAACGTTCAACAGTTCGAATAAATCGTGCTCGGTGTTGGGGGTTAAAATCCAGTTGTGTTTACGCAATGCATTAATTACACCTTCAGCCGACATATCGCCGACGTCGGCGCTATTTAAACCTTGAAAAAACAAAAAATCAGCGGCTTTCGATGCAAAACGTGAAAAAGTGCACCAAGCGCGCAAAATATCGGCTCGTTTACAGACAAAATCATGCAAAAACACAAAAAGAACAAAAAGAACCGCAGTGTCTAAATGCGAAAAAACAAAATCCTCACTGTCTACGATCCGATGGAGCTCTTTTAGCAAAACGAACGGCGACGTCGGCTGCTCGTCAACGGACGACATTTTTCGAAACCATTCACCGAACGACGTGCAACTGGCTAAACTTTGAAGTAACGCGTTCGCGAAACATGTATTTCCCAAGTTTTGCATTCCTCGTAGTTGTTCTGAAAAAGTACGCAACGGTCGTTGAAACGATTCCATTCGCGCAAATTTCGGTCGTAAAAAAATTTTATACTTCTATCATGAGATTTCGTCGTTTTCTTCGTCAACTGGAAATAAAAAATCAACGCGGCGAGCGACGCGCCCGCCGTCGCAAGTAACGTTAATAGGGTTTCTTTCATCTCGCCGCCAATAAACCTAAGCGCTAATTAATTAAATTCATAAAATTATGCAAATTTATAGTAAAGCACTAAATACAGTAAGAAAATATAAATATTCTATTCAAAATTAAAACAAAACGACGAAAACATACGCATCAAATATTTGTGAATTAAGAGCACTGAATTGAACCATTTTTTGCAAAACTAATCAGAAAGCGCAAATTTTAGCATTAAAAACCAATTAAAAGTTCAAGAAAATGTTTTAAATTCTTCAAAGTGCATTGTGTATATATATAAAAAAAAGTGGTCCTATGGACTCCCACAGCTTGGATATAGGTGGCTGGTATATTACACTATTCCTCGGACTCTTACCTAGAATCAGGGAGGAATAGTACTTCTCTCAGTATTTTTAATGTTCCGAGCAGGCAGGGTCACTTTCTGGAGATCTTCTGTTCTGATGGTATCGTGTATAGATTGTACAAACTTTTTATGGCTTTTTGTAACTGCTCCAAGAGCCCCTATTACCACTGGTACAACTTCACCTCTAAGTTTCCAGTGGTGTTGAAGCTCAGTCTTAAGATCTTGATATTTGAGTATCTTTTCTTATTCTTTCTTTCCGATGTTGATATCTAAGGGGCAGGCAACATCTATTATGAGCAAGGTTTTATTTGCTTCATCCACAACTACTAGGTCTGGTTTGTTGGCTTGGATTTTATTGTCGGTCCTGATGCTGAAGTCCCGTAGGCTTTTTGCTTCACTATTTTCAGTTTCATCTTCCGGCGCGTGTTTCCACCATTGTTGCATTGTTGCGATATTGTATTTCTTGCATAGGGACCAGTGTACTTTCTCAGCCACTTCATTGTATCTTTCTTTGTATTTCGCATTCGCAAAGATCAGGCATCCTGCTACGAGGTGCGACACAGTTTCTTCATGTTGGCCGCATAGTCTACACTGTTCATCTCTTGTACATTTCAGAATGTTCTTTGCATGGGCCTGGGTGTTAAGCCTGGTCTCGCGCTGCTACCAGTAGAGCTTCAGTGGACGGCTTTAGGTTCCCTTTTGCGACCCAGCTGAATGTCTGAACTGGATCAGTCTCTCGGGGAAGGAATTGGAGATAGTGTCTGTGTAGTCTTTTCTCCTTCCAACCATTATATCTTTCTCGATGTTTAACTTTCTTGTATTCAGCGGCTGTGGCTTCCGCGGCCATTTTTCGTTTATGTTCTGTTGAACAGCTTCTATAAGTTTATCTTTCTTACGCTCTATGTAGTCTCAGAAGGGTCAGTTTCTCTTGTTCCACCATGTCTTCGATGTTCGTTAAACCACTTCCACCCTCATCTCTGAGGATGTACAGGCGATCTACATCAGATCTTGGGTGGAGGGCTCCATGTAAGGTGAGTAGCTTTCTTGTATATGTAATAGGCGCTCTTAGAGCAGTTACGAAAAACCATAGTAAGTGTGTACAATCCATACACGATTCCATCAGGACAGAAGATCTCCAGAAAGTGACCCTGCTAGGAACATCAAAAATCCTAAGAGAAGTACTATCCCTCCCTGACTCTAGGTAAGAGTCTGAGAAATAGTGTAAAAATACCAGCCACCTAGGTATAGGCTGTGGGAGTCTATAGGACCAAAATTTTTTATATACCCAAAATTGCTTTGAAGCACCTCAATGTGCATGCCAAAGCACAATAAATGTTTCAAACAGCTTCGAAACGTGCTAAATGCTTACGTCCCGTCAAAATGCTGAAAAAGTTTGAAAATGCTACAATGCTCGTCAAAGTCAGAAAACTGCTATAGACAAAATTAATGCTCCCTCCAAGTGACTCAGACCTCGTAAACGAACTGTCCTGTGAATACGTCATATTGCTCTACTTTGCAGCTAGCTAGTGAAGAATATATGCTTCATTGATAGCAAAAACGCGTTATTTCTGAATGCGAACGCAGCGTAGACGATGGGAGGTCGTTAAAAACGTGTTTCGTAAATGTTCCGCCGTTTTGACGGATAGAATAATCGACGAGTGGCTGGCGAGGCCTCAGCGCTGCGCGGTGGCGTTGGATATAAGGTTGCGCGTTTGTCTTCTTGTCTTATGGGTTGTTCCGTCGTCGTCGTCGTACGCACGTTGATGAGCAGCGCAGCCGCCGAGCCACTTCTCTCGCGCGATGTCCAGTCGCAAAAATTGCTCGAGCGACGAACTTTGCGGAATTGTTTCGTTTCTCCCGTTGAATTTCATCGCGTAAATTGTTTACAATTTGTTTCGATAATGCTAAAAAAAGCATTTATTTCGTTAGATAATTAATTGATTCACGTTTCGCCGGCTTGGATTGTTTACGCAGCATTACTTGTGCGGGAATAGAAAAGTTTCGTGTCAATTTTTCGTTTTAACGCCCGGTGGCGAACGGAAAACATTGAAATCCATCCGAATTTGCCAAGTTTCCCCATTTCGGCCGCGTTGAATGGCCGACGAACAAATAAAATGCTTGCCGACGTCGAATTTTAAATGTTTAACGAATTTGACCGATACCGTCGATTCGACGATTGAAAATACGTCGAATTTCAACGATATTAAGCCAAAAATTAATCCAATTTGTCCGAGTAATCCGAATGATTTAGATTTGGATATTATTGACGGATTTGCATTTGTTTCATTCGAAACTAAAGAGGAACTCGATGTAAGGTGTACGTAACGTAACGTGTTTTGAGCGGTTTCGAACGTTTTCAGGCATAAAAAAGCGATAAAATCTAGGCGTAATTAAGCAATTCACGTGGTTTCGTTTCGAAAATGCGTACCTATTCGCTTGGTTTTTTGTGTTATTTTTATTGAAATAAGTATAAAAAAGCGTTTCACTCGTCTAGAATCTCGTCGATCGTTTTTTTGGTCGACAGTTGTCGGCGAAGGTTACGTTTACGTCGTAAAAAACCTCGTTTTCCGTGCCTGGCGGAGCTATAAACTTTTTTCGATCCGCTTTCTTCTCTCGTTTCCCGTCCAGTCTCATTATTTTGCAAGTTAATTGGATTTATTACTTGAAAGAATCATTTTGTTACGCTTTTATTTGTTTTAAAAACAAAACTTGTGTCCGTTTTGCAAGTAATTGAATGACAGAAAGCGGATTTAATATAGCCGATTGAATGACAGCGGATTTAATATAGCCGATTGAATGACAGCGGATTTAATATAGCCGAATAAATTGCTGTGCCACTGTATCCTCCTAATCCCATGGATTACAGTTTAGCCTAGCTTTTTTAGTTTTTTATACAAAAAATATGTGTCATGCTAATTTTGTTTTGACAGTTTGTGTTTTGCGCCCGTTAGACGCTTTCTCACGACATGAAAATTGCTTTCAAGGGACTTAGTCCTATATTTAGCTTTTTGCAAAAATTTGAGGTTTTCGCTCGGTAGACGCTTTCTCAGACACGAAATCTGCTTTAAAGTGTCGGTCTTTCCGTACTTTTTACGCGTGCGATGCAGGTGAATAGTCAATTGCTGTTCCATTGCAATCGTCTTATCCTGAGGATTCCGGCGATACCTTTTTTTATGAATAGCTTCAATATTAAGCTTTTTTCTTGAGTGTTATGCAAATGTTTTGACAGATTGCGGTTTTTGCTCGATAGACGCTTTTACGACACGAAATTCGCTTCAAAATTACGGTTTCTAACCTAATTTCCTTCCGTTTCGCGCGGAAATTTTATTCCTTTTCCAACTTCGTTAATCTATTTTTTGCATCTACAGTAGTATTTATTTCTATTTTGAGTAAACTGAAAATATTAAAAAAGTTCTTTTTAATTGCAATTAGCGCATTCAATTAAATGACATTTTTCATTTTTCATTTTTCATTGTTCGCTTCTACGCGAAACTTTGCTACTTTCGTTAATTTGAAAAAACGTTTCTCCCAACTATGATTAATCAACGCAAGGAAAGTTCACTCGCTAGCTAGCTAGCTAGCAAAAATAGCTATATCAATAAACCACGCGCTCCATCGACCATTGACTCCGAGCGACGAAGCGAAATTTGTTTCAATATAATTCATTTCGTTTAGATAATTAATTTCCAGTTTAACATTTTTGAATTAATTTGAATTGAATATAAAAAAAACTCTTAGGTAACATGCTATATTTGAAAAATTAAACAATCGACGACGCAAAAACGGAATTGATCCGGTCTCAGTTACGCATTCGTTAAAAATAATGAACGAATGTCAACACGATTTTCAGCGATCCAGTTACTTTTGAGTTTCGCGAAAAAAAAACACCCCGTCCGTTAAATGGTTGAAAACCGCTGAGTATTTGCCCGGAAACCGCTTGGAAAAACTAAAATTCTCACTGTCTACTATGTTTTTCTAGAAAGAATGCCGTCTTCATCAATCTTCGTCGACGGCGACCAACTCATCGAACGTCGATGCCGAATCGTGTTATAAATCAAAGCAAATTAAGAAAAAACGAGATACGACGAAAGTAAACAAAATTTTTATTTTATTTTAATAAAAACAATTTTTTGCATGAAAATGGGTTTTTTCGTTAAAACGCGTATCTTATCCGCGTCGCTCGCCGTACGTCGCTCGTCATTTGACATTCATAATAATGTCGCCGGCCGCGTTGAATTTAAAAATATCTTCGCTCGTAGGAGTTTGTTTTTCGTAAAATACTTTTTTTTCCTATCGCCGTCGAGCGATCGGGGGTCGTATAATCATCGACGATCGACGGCCTTCAGGTTTTCACTATTGCGCAATATCGTTGGCGCTATTCGTCGACGAGCGAGTGCGAATATTTCGTTTTCTTTTCATGTTCATTTTATGACATTTCAGCATTTTTATCACCAGAAACTTATTTTAATACTATGCGATACTATGCGGAAAATTAGTTTTTTCTGCGTAAAAACTAGTTTTTCTCTTTCGTCCTTCTTTTTTTTGCCATTTTTTACTAACCTTTGATGTGTGATTCATTTTTTGGCACGTTTCGTCGGTTTTTACGTTACGCAATCTGTTTTACATTGAACGAAAATTGTTCTTTTATCGCCTTTCGCCGCGTGACTGTTGTTGCAAATGTTGAAACAGCTGTTTTTACATTTTACCGACGACGACGGCGGAACGAAATTTTTTTTGTCCTATCGCTCTACCCGCTGGCGTCGTCGCTGCGACGTGACTGGAATATGCGGTTTTTTAAAAACTAATTTTTCACAAACTGTTTTCATACGTAAAAACGGAAGAAGAATTTATGGTTTGCCTATTGCGCAAAGTTTTTCAACGCTCGCTCGTGGCGCGCGTTCGGCTGGTTAAGAAATTTTTCGTCGTCGCCCGGTTTTGTTGAAATTCAATCCGGCGACGCGACCTTTTTCGCAAAAATGTTAAACAGTTTTTTTAACATCGCGAAAACGAAAACGTTGAAGTTTATTTTCAATTGTTCGTCATTATCGGTCGTCGTTTCGTCGGCATCGATCAAAAACGCTTTTCAATTAAAAAAGAACTTTTTAAAATTTAGTTTCGGCGTAGTCGGCGCGTGATTTCTCGTAACTAATATCTTTACGATGACGACTATCTTTACGACGGTCGACGGACGTTAATAGGCATTAATCTATTTTAGTTGTATTGAATTTAATTTTTTTCGCTTCTCGTTCGACGACGGCGATGTTTCATTTTTCGTTCGCTTTTCAAAACGTACGCATCTCGTCGGGCGGAACGACGAAATTGCAAAAAGTTTTAATTTCGTATTATTTTCTTTAAAATCCTGAATAATTAATTCACGCTAATTAAATTTTAATTGTAAACGTTCGTTCGCGGTCGTCGCGCCGCCACGACGTCGACGTTCAACCATTCATCGTAGCCTTCGTCGCATCGACGACGTTCCAAAGTTCGACGGACGACGGTTATTAAAATTTTTTTTAAAAATAAATAGTTCTAGAAACTTGTTTTTCAAATTATTTTCCGTGTGAATCCGTTTTCGTCTCCGTTGACGTCAATGAGGTGACCGTTTTTGTAACATTTTTTTTATTCGTTCGAGTAGTTTTTTGTTTCGCTGCTACGGCGGCGTCGCCGAAAGAACTGCTGATGGCAATATTTTCTTTTTGAATGATTTCCAGAAAAATGCAAAAATTCCACTTTTCTGGCAAAGCGACGACGACGCATTCGATTTTTGATCGAAACCTCCCAAAGCTTTTTTGTTTTACTCGTTCAAAAATTTTTCCATTAATCAATCATTGAATTTAAAAAAAAAACGATTTTGTTTAATGTAACGTGAGATTTTTTTGAAAAGTTTGCGAAACTACTTTGGGATCGTTAGCGATGTTGTTGAGTCGAGTTTTCGGTCGGTTTTTTTTTATTTAAACGTTTAAAACCGCTCTTCAAATAAATTCATTTTGTTGGCAAAAGTATTTATTGTCGCCCGACGACGACGACGACGACATTGTTGAAGAATGTCCATAGCGCTCGTTCATCGTCGGTCAAGTGTTATTTCGCTTAAAAACTAGGTTCGATATTAGATTTTATTCTCGTAGGTGTCGAAAATATACTCAAAAGTGAATAGGTTTTTATCGAAAACGCGTTCGGTCAAAAACGCGAAACATGTGAAATTTTTTTAATTTTTGCGTTTGCAACTGGTTTCGATACGATTCGTCGTCAGCCGTCGTTTAAAATTTGTTTACAACGTTGTTATTCGGCCGGGAATCATCTTGATTTTTGTGATTAATTTCCACTAACGCTGCAGCGACGACGTCGATGTGTTTTGTTTTGTAAATTAATTATTTGTTCATCGGGGGATATAATATGCGATGTTTTACGTCGTCGATGCGGCGGCGGCGTCGGCTGCGTAAATAATTAAATTCTCGGAGCGAATGGTGTCGAAACATGCAAAAATTAGATGTTGGCCAGCGACGATTATTTGTTTCGTCGGCGTTGATCCATCATAAAAGAAAAAAAAATTGACTAGCCATCGAGTTACGCAAGCAAAACGTAAAAAGGTCGAAGCGACCCGTCGCACGACGGAAAAGGTCGAACGAGGATTCATTCCTCGGCCGTTGACCGATCGTCTCAATGTGTTAACAGCTTTCACGCCGATCGACGTCGCATGTAATTACCGTTTAGACGCTCGTTCTTTTGTTTGACGAACTGCCTAGGAAGCTATATGTTGAACGTCGTTGCATCGGGTTTCTTCAAAAACCGCGTTTCGACCTCGAATGCAATTTTCGAGGCGATAAATTTGTTTTCGACGTCGTCGTCGTCGTCGTCGTCCTTATTGTTATTAATGGGCCGGCGTCAATTGAGCGAGCGAGCGTTACGTGCGGCTATGAGAAAATTGTGTTTTTTCGCTCTCTTCGCATAATGAGCGGTTAAATTTCGCCATTCTATTTTTTACCTCGTCCGTCGTTCATTTAACGCCGTAGTTGAACTAATGAACGACGCCAAATTGGTTTTTTCTTCTTTTCAGAAGCGGGTAAAAACGTGTATCATGACCGAAATTATAAACGGACGCAAAACGGACGCCGAAAATAATTATGAAATTCATAATTCATCATCGTCGTCCATCGTCGAGGATGCTAGGCGCGCCGTCGACGCGGTTCTTCAAAATAAGTCGTCCCAATCGACGTCGACGCAAGTTGACAAGGTAAAAAAAACAAAATTTTAGTCCTGTTTTATCTAAATCGAGCGTCGTTGATGCGGTGACGACGACTGTTTTTCGTGAACCCGTTTTTTACCCGTGTCGATGCAAATTGATGCCAATCATCGTTTCAATTCTGAACGAATGTATCCAAAACGAGGAACTATTGTCGACGACGGCGAAAGCAAAAAAAACCGTCATCGATTCTTCTCGTTCGGTCGCAAAAAAATTTAATTTATCCATCGACGACGAGAGCTTTATTTTATTATATATTCGCCAAGTTTATTCGCGAGCGGAGTTGTTTCGTTTTTTTTGCGACGTTGTATCATCGCCGTACCCGATTCGAAGAATGCGCATCAATAATTTTTTTAACAGACTAATGTTGTTGTTATAGGATATTTCGACGATGCAACGAGAAAATGATCGTTGCGTCAACGACGACGTGGAAAATTCGAGTAAGTTTTTTCGATACCAATAATCATAACGGAATTCGACGATTATTCGTCGTTAAATCGTACGAAACGGTCGAAAATTTTGATCGAACGACTTCTTTTTAGATTCGTTTCCTTCCGCTTCGTCGGCGCCTTTGAAAAGCAAATGCGACGTCGATACGTCGACATCTGCGGGCGCATCGTCGTCGGCGACCAACTTCAACGGTGATAAGTGTACGGCTGTGAAACATAAATTAACGGACGTCGACGACGACGTTGACGAACTTTCGTCGACGGCCAAGGTCTCGAAATTGAACGGCGTCGTCGTCGCCGATAATGAGAAAAAATCTTTTTCGTCGATCGGCGTGATTCCGTCTCGGTAAGCGTCGAAAATTTAATTTCGTTCAAACGGGAAAATTTTCGTTATTTTAAGGTACAGCGTTATCAGTCCGCTAAACGTCCACGGTTCACTTACGAACGGCGTGCCTTGCCGAACGGCGACGCGAGTCGAGCATTCGACGACGACGAATCATAAATCGCATGCACCGCCGCTTTTGTCGCCGAAAAAGGAAATCGTTCCGATTCAAAATTTAAATGTTTCCAATTGCAACGGCGGTGCGCCGCCGTCGTCCGTTTCGCCGACGTCGTCGACGACGACGCCTACGCCGCTAACGGTGGTGAACGGTTCGTCGTCGCACGAAACTACCCCGCCGTCGACATCGCAATTTGATCGTAAATCGTCGTCGTCGAGCACGATTAGCGCCGGATTTACGGCGTTGCCGACTTGTTCGTCGACGCCGTCGTCGTCGGCGTCGACGGCGCCGACGTACTTTCATACGGAAATGCATCAGCATCAACATACGCACATGCATCATTACGCACCGCCAATTCTACCTCCGTTTCACGTCGAAGCGCCAGTCGACGGTTCGGTAAGAAAACAAACAAAAAAACTGACTAGCTAACCAGACTTTCGTTCACTAGCGAAACACAAGCGCAATATAGTTTTGTAATGTCCGACTGTCTATAGTTGTTCTGGATAGTGAGCTATAGTTATTTCGGTTCATCATCTATAGTTGTTTTCTGCCGAGTAAACTTCGATTCTTTTGGCTAGTGAACTCTAATTGTATCTGGCTAGCGAATTATAGTTATTTGGCCGTGAACTATAGTTCTGTGTCATTTCCATAGTTGATCTGTTGCGTGAACTATAGAGATTTGGCTATGTATTATAGTTGTTCTTTTCGCTAGTGAACTCTGTTCTGTCGAGTGACTATAATTGTTCTGGCTAGTGGACTATCGTGGCACTGGCTAGTAGATTTTGTTGTCCGGATTGGATGTCATGGCTAATAGAGTAAATAGGGCTATAGTTCCACTCTGTAGAAATATACTTTTATTTTTTGTTTCAGTTTGGCATGCCGACTTACGCCGCCTCACTGCCCTCGTTACCCATCGTACCGCCGGCTACTTTGAGGACTGGCGCTCCTCCATCCGCGCTCCCTGCTAATTCTCTGTCAATTTTTCAAATAGAAAAACCTGAAGTAATTTTTTTATTTGTTTGATTGTTTATCTTCTCCATTGTTAACTTTTTGGACGATTTATGGTTTAAATTTATTCGTTTTTTTTTCTTTAGTCGTTTCCGAAAAAAGGACGATGGTGCGCGATGCACGTACAAATCGCGTGGGATATTCACAACAATCGAACGAAAGTAAAAAATGAAAAAATTCAAGCGAAAGCTTTTACGCCGCCGTCGGCCGTCGTATCGAAACTTACGTCGTCGTCGGTCGACGATCAAGCGCGACATTCGACGTCGGTTTCAATTCAACAACAGCAAAACAAAAATTTTACGTCGAATTTAGTTGGAGCAGGTACGCGTTTTCTTTTCCTCAATTTTTTTTTGATACGTTCCAGAACGATGTGCGATCAATTTTTTTTCAGCGGGCAAAACGAAACATGTCGTCGATACGTCAACGTCGTTCGCTAATCGTAAACCATCGATGAAACCTCAGTCAAATTTTACGGGTTTTACTCAGGATAATAAAAACGATCGACGTACGACGATAAAATTCTAAATTTATTTCCATTTTTCTTACTTTTGTTTGTGTTTACAGTCGAAAGTCGAACGTCGTCGTCGAATTCGTCTTCGGTGCCGGAATTAACGTCGTCGTCGGTGCAGCGATCGGACAAGGAAAAACAAACGTAAATTTCGAAAATTTGTTTCCAAACGTAACTGTAGTCAGTGTTCAACTTATAGTCGTTTGATCACTATAGTCATGATCAACCATAGTGAGTGGTCGCTGACATCTCGTTGGAAAATAAATTTTTCAGATTAATGGGTCGATCCGAATCACGCGCCAGCGGCGGATCGTCGTCGGTTAGAAATACGCCGCTGCCGACGGAAAACAAAGATCGGCCGACGTCGTCTGCGGATAAAGATCGTCAAACGTCGGCGGTGGACAGAGATCGGCAAGCTGCCGTTGCGATGATGGAAAAAGAGCGACGAGCGGCCGCGTCGGCGGCCCAGTCGAGCTTCGTCGATCCGAGACAATTTTCTTCGATGATTCAATTTCCCGCGACGTCGTCCGCCGCGCAAGACGGGTTGCTTTTTCGGCAGAAAGAATTTCAAGAACGCGTCCAGCAGGCGAACTCGTTGGCGGCGGCGGCGGCGGCGCTCGGCTTTCGTCCCGGCGTGATGCCGACGATGTTGCCGTTTCCGTTCGTTCAAGATAATCAAATGATGTCTAATGTCGCCGCCATTCAATCGCAATTGGCGGCGTTGCAACAACATTCGAACGCCGCCGCGGCGGCTGACCTTTACCGACTTCGATTAACGCTGCCGACGTCGGCGAACTTCGATCCGTCGCGATTGGACCCGTCGAGCGGCGGCGGCCCTCGAACCGCCATGCTCCCTTTGTCCGACCCGTCGCCGACGAACGTCGCCGGCCAGCAAATGATGTCCGAACAGGAGCGACAGCATCAAATTTTATTGCAACGCTTGCAGCAACACCAGCAACAACAGCAAATTTTACAGCAGCAGCAAATTTTACATCAGTCGACGCCGACGTCGTCGTCTTCGGCGGCGGCTTCGTTTTTGAACCGAAACGGGCAGCCCGCCAACCCGTTAGCGTCGTTGATCAATTCGGAACGGGCGATGAATCGGTCCAACGGCGGCGCGATGCTCATCGGCGGCTATCAACCGACGTCGTCGTTGGCCTTAGCCGGATTCGCGGGCGGCAGCGGCGGCGTCGAAGCTTTATCGTTCGATTCACCCGGTGCTTTAGCGCTTTATTCGAATTTGATTCGCGAGCGAATGGAATTCGAACAACGAGCGCGACTGTTCGGCGTCGGCGTACCTCAGCAGCAAGCGACGCCGTCGTCCAACGGCGGCGGCGAAATGTTCGGATTTCCGTTTTTGCCGACGTCGGCCGCCGATCAATTAACAGCGGCGAGAAATTTTCAACGATTCAACCAGCATCAACAACAACAGCAATTAGTTAATTCGCAATTCCCTTTGAACGGCAATGCCGCCGCCGCTGCGGCGTTGGGATACGGCGTCGGCGTCAATAAACTGAACAACGGCGGCCCGTCGTTCAGCGCGACGCTTCAGCAAATGGCTCGACGGGGCGGCAGCGGCGATTTATTAATGCCGACGACGTCGACGTCGCACAATTTACAAAACCGTTTGCTTTAAGAACTAATTTCCGGCACGTTTTCTCGACGTCCATCGCCCTTTCGATTTTCTTTCGTTCATTCGTTCACATTTTTATGAAATTTATTTAATTTTAACCCCGTTTTAACGCGGATAATTATTAAAAAAAGGTTATAAAATTCAGGGGTGATAAAAGGCAATTTTTACATTTTACTTGTTTTGTTATTTCGTTCGACGATGTTCGGGAAGAATTTTATTCAAAAACGTGAAATTGTTTTGTATTTTGATTCGTTTTCGACGTTTTTTTTCGGTGTTCTTTTCGTTTGTTTTTTTTAAATTTTGTTTTTCAATGCGGCGGCGACTATTATAGATTTTTTGGCTTTTTTAACGGGAATGAATTTTTTATGATCGAAATGTTGTTTTTTTATAGCTATGTTTGTTTTGTACATTTATAAAACGTTACTTTTTTGTATAAAGTAAAAGTCTATTTGATATCTTTAAAAGAAAAAAGTAATAAAAAATGAAATTTTAAATTAAAAAAAGTTTTTAATTTATCACTTAACTCCTTGGCAAATGGCCTAATGTTTCCTGGCTCGTGAACTCTAGTTGTACAGGCTACTAGACTGTAGCTGCACTGCAGTTCATTTGCCACTACTAGTCCATTAGCCAGTGCAACTATAGTCCACTGTGTACGTATAGCTTTGCGAATCTTTGCGAAATATCAGCCAACTATAGTTCACCACCCAGTCCAACTATATTCCATTTCCAGTGCAACTATAGTTCACTGTACAGTGCAACTATATTACGCTATCTTGTGCAACTACTGTATAATCCGCCGTCAGCTGCAACAATAGTTCACTGTCCAGTGCAACTAATTTCCATTATCCTGTGCAACGATAGTTCACTATACTGTGCAATTAGGCCACTATCCAACATAACTATAGTTCATTTATTGCATGTGGAACAGTAGCCCACTATCCAATACAACTATAATCTATTGGCCAGAGCACTAAGGTGCTTGAACGTTTTGTTTTATTTTTATGTTAAATGTGAAATGTTTCATCTCTCGAACGGTTTGAGAATTTTGAGGTAGCTCAATTTTGTGGTCGAACATCGACGTACCTACGCATTACAATTATGATTTAGCTTTTCTTACAGTACGATCGCATCGTTGAATCGCGTTTTGGAACGAATTGTCGTTAGCCAGTGTCTGAAAAGTGTAATTTCTCGACGATTTTCGGCAATAAAAATAATGAGCACGGAAAAATTGGAAGCCGCTTACGGAACGTGGACGTCGCCGATAACCAGCGATTTATTAACGGAAGGCGTTCGGAAATTCGACGAATTGCGCCTTGATCCGACTGAACGAGGAAAGGGTACGCGAAACTCGCTGACTGCGACACGTTTTTTGTTTTTCTAGTGTTATACCAATGGCTCTCGTTTTAGGCGCCGTCTACTGGGCCGAGGGGCGGCCGAGCGAAGGCGGTCGAACTGTAATTTGTTCGCGTTTCGCCGGCGGCAAGGTTCTGGAATGGACGCCGAAGGAATTCAATGTTCGATCGAAAGTGCACGAATACGGCGGCGGCGCGTTTTTCGTCCACGGCGGCGTTGTCTATTTTTCGAACAACGCCGACCAGCGAATTTACAAACAGGACGCTTACAATCTGCCGCCTCTCGCCGTCACCGACGCTGACGTTCCTTATCGGTACGCCGACGGGACGTTTTTTAACGTAATTCTTGCTTATTTTTGTCTAGTTTCGTTTTCGTGTCGGTTTCGGAAGTAGCCAGTGAAGAAAATTAGTTTTTTTAGAGTTCCATTTATTGCGTTCGCGAAGATCACGGGCCGACCGAAAAAGGATTGCAACCGACAAATACGATCGTACGAATCGACGTCGCAACCGGGCAACAAACAGTTCTTGTAAGTAGACTATAGTTGTTTTAGACAATAGTTGACACTGGACTGTAGTTCAATAATGGGCGACTATCGTTGGATCCGATAGTTCGTAATTGATTGATATTCAGCTTTAGTTTCAATGGAACTATAGTTGATTTCGAACTATCCTTTTTTCGTAGGTCCAAGGAAGCGATTTTTACGCCTCGCCGAAAATATCCTGCGACGGCATGACTTTGATGTGGATGCAATGGAGTCATCCGAATATGGTACGGGTAACTGTCCCGTTCGGTCAGATTTGGAATTCACGATTTTATTTTTTCAGCCTTGGGACGATACGGAAATATTCGTTTCGAATTTACTCGAAAACGGCTCTATTCAGGCGGGCACGGAACGAAAAGTGACTCGATTCGAACGATTAAAAACAAAATACACGTCGTCGTTTTGTTTTTCCCGTTGTAGATCGTCGGCAAGAAAGGAATAAATTACATTCAGCCGAGATTTTCGCCTCGGGGTAAAATTTTTTACATCAGCGACGAAACGGATTGGTGGAATTTGTTCGAATTCAACGACGGTACAAAAACTAGCCTGTCAACTATAGCCCCGACCAACTATAGTTTTTTTATCAACTATATTTCGTTGTCAACTATAGTGCCAGATTTTCGTCCGTTTAGGCAACGCGCACAACATTCAACCGTTGAGCAAAGAACTCGGCGGACCTCATTGGCAATTCGGTTGCGACGCGTACGCGTTCGATCCGGGCAACAGCGCCGACGTTGCCGTGTCGTTTGACGGGGTAAAAATCGAAACGTAGAAACTTTTTTGCAATAGTTTTCAATTTTTTACCGTTTTTGTAGGAATTAGGCATCGTTAATTTGAAATCGGAACTATATTATAAACAAGAAACGGGCTACACGAATCACAATCACGTTTCGTTCGGACGGGACAGCAGCATTTATTGTATCGCTTCGTCGCCATTGAAATTTCACGCCGTCATCCGTTGGAACGTCATAACCGGTCAGGTACGGCGGAAAATTTCTTTGTTTTTTCGTGAAATTGAAAATGGCAACGAATCTAACGTTGGCCGACGCGTTTTCAGACGGAAATCATTCGCGAAAGTCGGGACGACATCGACGAACGGACGATCAGTACGCCGGAGCACGTTAGTTTTCCGACCGGTGCCGACGGCGCCGAAGCGGCGTACGGATATTTCTATCCACCGAAGGTATCTATATTATTGAATTACAGTCGCCAACTATAGTCGCTCTTGAAACTACAGACGACTGTGAACTATAGTCTAACGTTCAACTATAGTTTCGTGGCGACTATAGTCGTTCTCTTTGTTTCAGAACGCCATGTACAAAGGTCAATCGAAAACATTGCCCCCGCTCGTCGTCCTCGCCCACGGCGGTCCCACCGGTCAAGCATCGACGGCGTTGGATTTGCGCAAGCAATATTTGACCAGTCGAGGCTTCGCCGTGTTGGACGTTAATTATCGCGGGTCGACGGGATACGGGAGAAAATTTCGTACGTCGCTGTACGGCAAGTAAGTCGTCGTTGCGACGTTCGAAAAACAAAATTCGTGTACGATCATTCGATATTTATCGTCGGCTTTTGTATTCAGATGGGGCATCAGCGACGTCGACGATTGTTGCGCCGGCGCAAACTATTTAGTAAAAGAACGGAAGGTCGACGGTCAAAAACTTTGCATCACAGGCCGTTCGGCCGGCGGCTACGCTGTTCTGGCGACGTTGACGTTCAGGAATGTATTCAAAGTGGGTAAGTGAAAACGAAACAAAAACAAATTTTACCCCTTCACTGTCGTTGCGACGGCGTTCACTTTTGTCATTGTCGTCGCAGCGAAGGCGTTAGTTTTCTTTATCGTCGTCGTTGCTACGGCGTTAGAGTTTTTACTAGTTTTAGTTTCTTGACTCTTTTAGGCGTCAGCCATTTCGGCATCGGCGACTTGGAAGCGCTCGAAAAAGATACGCACAAGTTCGAATCGAAATACAACCACACGCTCATCGGCCCCTACCCGGAAATGGTCGAAGAATATAAGAAACGGTCGCCGATCTATCACGTCGATCGATTGTCCTGTCCGATTGCCTTTTTCCAAGGTGCCGACGACAAAGTAAGATACACAATAGTTCGTAGCGAAGTTCAGAAGCGACTATAGTTTTATACCGACTATAGTTTGCAGACAACTGTGGCGATCGCACCTATAGTTCATCTAGACTATATAGTCAGTCGGCTACTATAGTTCACAATAGATGGCTATAGTCCATAAGCGACTATAGTTTATATGGACTTTAATTCATAAAACCCATATTTCCCGACGGGGACTAGTTTACATTACAGACTATACTCGTCAGCTCTACAGTTCAGATAGAACTATAGGTCAACGGTGGCTATAGTTCATTGGCTACTACAGTTGATACACTCACTAGTTTTTTTTAGGTCGTTTTACCGAACCAAGCTGAGACTATGTACAAAGCACTGATGAAGAAAGGCGTGCCAACATCGCTGGTCGTTTTCCCAGGTACTTTTTTTGTTTTCTATGCTCTTTTTTGGGCCTTGATTTGATGCCAATTGCCAATTGAATTTTTTTGTTTTTTTAAGGCGAAGGACACGGTTTTAGAATAGCCGAAAATATCCAACTATCCGTTGACGGCGAATATTATTTTTTCACTAAAATTCTTGGCATTCCCGTCAAAGATCTTGAAAAAGTAAATATAGAAAATTAAATTTTTGCTGGCTTCTTTTTAAATGGCGCATTTTTTTTTCAGATGGAAATAGTCAACTTGAACGTTTCGATACCCATGAAATCTTGAAATAACGAATATCCAGTCGAAAATTTGCTTGTTAATGTAATTTTAATTGCTTGTTTTCTTTTGATTTCTATTTTACAGGAAATTGTGTTCGAAAAACGAATTTTCACTTTTTTATATTTTTTTCTTCCCCAAATTTCGATATTACTGCAAAACTTTTGTTTAAATAAATCTTTTCATTTTAATAAAATCAAGTTAATTCATTTTTTAAAACAAAGTAGACGGCCAAGGACAAGTATTTAAAAATACTAGCTCGAAAAATCACCGACAAAGACATTATTTTTGTTTTTTTTGGACGATTTTAAGCGCATTATCCATTCACCAAAGCTGGCTGTGATATGTCTACTGAATTTTCCGCAAATCACAAGCCAACTTTGACGTTAGGAAGATGCTTTTTTCCGCCACGGAGAACTATTTTTCCAGTTTCCAATTAAGAATAAAACACGATTATTTTTCGCCGAAGCGTACAAAATTGACGAAATTTCGTTGATTTAACATAAAAACGTGTTTTAAACGATGAAAATACAATTTGAAACAAAATTTACGCCGAAAAACGCAAGTTTAGCAACTAAACAGCAAAAGACGACGCGAAATTTGCCTCGAAACTCGTCTAAATTTCAAAACAAACAAACTATATGAATTCAAAACCGCCCGCACAATTGTTGAAACAACCTGTCGAACAATGAAAGATGCCTTGGCGCGCTGCGAGTTACGAAACGATTATTGTACTTGCAACTCACTCAAATACAAATTTCATTGATATTTATAGAAAATTCTTTCCATTAAGCATATCATTGAAACAAAACTATTCATGTTTTCCAACGTTGTACTTTGATTTTTTTGTTCTTGTTTGCTAAAGCTCTCGGTATAAAACGGTTTCAAATGTTTTACTATGTACTTACTACCTTTTACTATTTACTATACTATGTTTAAACATACATAAATGTAACAACTAATATGGGACAGAGGTAGTAACATACAGTTATACAGTAAAGTTGCGATATAGTGCAGGAATTTCTCAGTCCTTGCTAAAACGCTTGAGAGGGAATTGCTTTTTCAAATCTTAAAAATTAGGCATTAATGTTGCAAATAGTAATAATTCATTTCATTTCATCAATTAAAAGTCTAACTTGTAGCCAGCATGGACTTTTGAGTAAAAAAAACTCATCCTCATACTCGTACTCACATTAAAAAATGTATATTAACATAGGGCTTACTCAAATTCCACTTTACTCAAAAAATTTTTTTTTGTTTACTCATACTCAACTCCATACTCAAAAGATTTTTAAAGTCGTTACTCATACTCAAAATTTTCCTTTTGATTAACCACTCGTTATTTTCGACTTGATATTTTCATGTGTAAATTTAAAAAGATTTACTTGTTACTAACGAGTAAATCTTTTTAAATTTACACATGAAAATATTCCTGTAACAAAGCAACATGTGTTGGCAGCTGTTTAAAAAAAGTGTTTTTCCAGAATTTTTTACCAAAAAAGTAACAATTTTTTTGTAAAAAAATTTCAATAATTAATAATTTCTTTGAATAAAATTGTGGTACTTAGTTTATTATTTTTCTTTTATGTTTATTTGTTTTTGGATGGGGCCACGTTATTAATTTGCACGCGTTTTAATTAAACAATTATCTAAGTATACAAGTATTTGTACTGTAGTATGACAGTAGCACCATTAAAAAAAATGGTGAATAAGTGTGGACGTCCTCATTCAGCGGTTCTTAATTATTTTTCGAAATTCTTGACACCGATGATGCCGAATGTCTCGTGGAGGAAGATGGAACAACGGTTAGCAAATCGAATTGAATTGTAAAAGGCGGCGATCGATTGGCAGGCAATTTGAAATCTCATTTATTAAATCATCATTCCGATATACACGAAATCGTCGAAAAAGAAGATTCGAAAGGAAAACCGGCTTCAACTCCCTCTGATTTATTCAATCGAAAATAACGTCATTTTTAACTGCTAAACTGTACACAGCTGGTGGTTTCGACGATGAGAGAATTACTGAAGCATTGGCGCTTCTTTTCAGCGGGACTAATTGTCCAAAATCAATAATCGAACATCCATTATTTATCAATTTACTTCATGTTTTAAATTCGCAATATACAAAGCCGAGCCGCCATAACCAGCCATAACGAGTCTAATCTATCGTGCTAAAGAGGTATGTGCACTTTGTGTAATAGTACTGACTGAATATATAATTTTTAAAATTTGTTTTAGAAGGCAGCTTTATTTCTGAATGCCATGAAAAATATGCTAATGGATTTGAATGAGCACTTCGATTACATCATTAATCTGGATTCAATAAAATTCAAATCATCATATGTTATTGCAATGGCCTTGGATCCACGATACAAAGGTGCTTTGCCTTTTGAATGATTAGAAAAGGCGAAATCGCAGCTTAGTGTTATGAGGTAATTTAAAAATTATTTTATGCGCTTGATTGTAGTATGTAACATGTTATTTTTAGCTTAAAATTTCCAACCAAATTCAAATGGCCGACACCACTTCTGTCAATAACAACAATAGTGATGCCGAATGTGAACCAAAATCAAAATGATTTCAAGGTATAACGATGAGACATCAACCAGCGCCAAATATTCAGCAACAAATCAGTCCCGTCAAAGAAGAAGTTAATTAATATTTTTTTATAATTTCACTGGCTTAAATGAAGATGCGGATCCAATCGACGATTATTGGAAGAAACAGAATTTGTATCCTTTGATAAACGATTTTTAGCATTTGACTATTTAGTGATGCCTTGTTCTTCGTCATCAGCTGAGTCAATGTTTTCTCTTGCTGGTTTTTTGTGTAGTGGCATGCATTCTTGCTTATCATTTAAAAATATGGAGGCTCAATTAATCGTCAAGACGAATTATGATGCTCTGAAATAATGAGTGGTAATAAATTATTTCTAAATTATGGTATAATTGTTGGTTGGCAATAAAATTAATGTTACTTTTAATGTGTTTTTACTATGCTTACTCATACTCATAATTGTACAGGGTGTTTCATGAAAGTGTGACACATTTCTTTTTTCAAAAACTTTTGTTTCACTTGTCAAAATGTTACGTAATTTTAGATCTAGGTTGAAAAATGTATAGAATTTTATTGGGCCAAGTTTCATCCCCATTCCATGTACCTTTTCACATAGTGCAAAAAGTCCTATTTTTAGTGACAAAAATTATGACGATGTTGCTGTTATTATTGTTAGTTTTCCCTTTTTTAGAGAACTAAGAAACTTTTTACTTGTTTGATGCACATGCTTTATGGGTATTAACTTTTAATCACTTTCAACTTTTGTTCATCAAGCATTAATAACTT
>JAQGBA010000479.1:0-33464 GCA_034698125.1 Prionchulus punctatus | reverse complement strand
ACAAAAAAGCCCTCTAGAAAAAGTATATGTGGTCTCTAATTATTTTAAAAAGTTCAATTTTGTAGACCTGTGTTATCTGTCTACTCCACACAGTTAGCGAGCAAATACTCGGGTATTCGTCGAGCGCAAGTCATTACATGAAAAAACATGTTCTACATTCGATGACATCTGATGACACTCATTTCCTCTTGACGAGACAATTTTCCATAACATTCTATAATTTACCATTTGATCTGGTTTAACAATTAGCCACGTATTCAACTTTTGCTGTACTATTAGCTTCGACCACTTTTATGCAAGTACTCAAGGTACGCTTGTGTACAATAATAGTACTTTAATACTGTACTAGTTAATACTGATGGGTGCGCATGGACTCATCCTAATTCTTATATTACTTCAGGAACACGACCTACTATCGATGGATCATCTTTGCCATTCACCGCGGTTTGAGAACATATGTTATACTTACCAGGACAACCAAATATTCTGCCTCTTGACCACACCGATTCTGACAACTACTTTTTTTTCCACATTATTTCGCATCTACAACTGATATCGTTCCATAACTTGAAAAATGGTGAAGTAAACAAATAATAAATAATTTTAACGACAGCGAAAGATTTCCTAGTGTGCAAAATTTTTTTTTGAAAACAGGCAGAAACTTTTATTAATAGATTTTGTTAGGCCATAAAATGGCAGAAAGCTACAAACATTGTGTTATAGAATCCGAGTTTGCACACACTTAGTTTGAGAAGGGGCAACGTCCGAATCGTACAACAATAGTTGTCAATTTGGTAAGCGACATCGTGGCTAATAGTGAGGCGAACTTCGTTACAAAATGGGATGAAATGTGACAAAATTTTGCTTTACTGAATACTGAAGAGCACATGCATCAAATAGTCTGTATGTACAGTCAATCCATGATAGTCCGGCACTTCCATGAGAACCAAATTCAAGGTAGATAACAATTTTTTCCCGAGGTAAATAATGTATTTTTATATACAAAGGCATATTTTCACTGCAACATTTCAATAATTTGCACTTACTCCAGGAAACTACTAACTGTAAGTCATAAAGGTGTAAACCGAGAGAAAAATAGCAAAGGAACCGGGTCGCCTGACGGTTCAAGGCGTCATTCTCTTTCAGTCCATGTTATAATGACCCAGGTTCGACTACACAATGAAGGTTAACATTCACTACAGAACAAGATGTAATCTTTTGGAAAAATTACTCTTCATGAAGCCCTGAAAACATACACCATATCTGAAAGAAAACTACCAGGCACTGCATAAATATGTTCACTTCTTTCTTGACTAGCACGATAATCTTATAAAGCGCTAGTCTTATAAAGATATATTATAAGGTAATCTTATAAATTTAAATAGAGTTAAAGGTAAAGTAAATCTTATAGGATAATATTATAAGATAATCTTATAAAGTGGTGCTAGTCAAGAAAGAAGTGAACCTTATTTATGCAGCGCCTGGTAGTTTTCTTTCAGATACAGAGTATGTTTTCAGGAAGTCTTCATGGAGAGTAATTTTTCCAAAAGAATACAGTAGTGAATAGTGCTGAATGTTATCCTTCATTGTGTAGTCATGTTGAGCAGTCAAACTTTAAAACTCATCCCAAAATGAAAGGTTAACTTCACAGATAAGGCATTTTTAACACACAGCGACTCACCTCTGGCGGCGATATTTCAACTTTGGGTGAGCATGCTCGCTAAGACCTCCACTGCTCCAGCCGATGCTCAAGACCGTAAGGGAGGAGAAGAAGGGGGGCACAGAAGAAACTCAATGCGGCTCGAGTCCCAGGGAAAAAAATTGGGTCTCAGGTGGCATTGGAACGCTACTGCCTGTGGATCTCGGTGAAAGGCCGCCATAGGGAAAAAGATAGGATTACCCAGTTCCAGGGTATCCCATGGAAGAAAGGCTGACAACGGGCGACAGGAGAAAGAACAGACCCGCATATGCAGTACCTCGGCGAATCAATAGTCCACCAGCCTTGGGAAAGACGACCTACGTGTGGCTGCAACGTCCAGGTCTGAGGAGTGACAGACATGTACTGCTTCCAGTCTGTAAAGCAAGCAAGACTGCTGCTGGCTGGCTATAGGCAAAAGCACTGGTGAAGAACCAAAAATTAAAAAAGTAACTAAGTAACAGTAACTTTTTTTAAATTGTAATGTAGCGCATTTGGCATTTTACCCAGCAACAAATTGCATCAGATAATATAATCATGGGTTGACACAAAATGTTTTACCCCCCCCCCCCCTCCCACTTACAGAATGTCACATTTATAATTGTAGTCAAACTACCATCCTATCTTCTGACAGATTTATGCACTACAGGACACAGTTAAATTCAGCTGGAAAAATCGTTGTGGAAAATCAAGGAAAATGTTTGGTTTTCATTTGAAAATGTTTTTTTGGAGATTTTTTGGAGTACATTTCCTTCTCTGAAATACATTTTCAGCGCCAAACCAGGAATTTCGAAATCGGAATTTAAAATCGAAAAAGATATATATTGTACATAAAAAAGATTATAATGTCAGCAATCACTTCGAATCCGTTTATTATTTGCGTATTTTGTAAGTTTTGACAGTGTATTGTTATTTTGTTGTTGTTTCTCTTTTAGCTATTTCTTTTATATCATGATACAGCTTTATTGAATTACCCGATTATTTCATGTTAGGGCCTAAAAGGGAATCGGAACTCATGGATTCATGTTAATATTTCAGCTTTATGCAATGTTATTAATGGTAGACATTACGACTGTAGAGTTGGTTACATGGTGGTCAACATGGATATTGAACAAGGCAAAGACTGGAATGGAAATAAGAATGTGTGCTACATGGCTTGCGACAAAAGGAAAGAAGACAGAAGAGATAGCGATTTCAATCCGGATACGAATGGGCGCTATCTGAAACGTTATTCGTATGGATGAGCTTCGATGTGCTGCAAATCAACAAACCAAATATTGCTGGCCCACCGATTGATCTAAGTATTTCACATTCGAAAGCTGTTTATGATGTGAAGCACTATCAACAATAAAAATAGTCCTTTCATTTGCAAGCTGGAAAAGATTTACAGTCAGAATGATTTGCACGTAAAACAAACTCTGGTAACCGTTCGCAACAACTTCGGTAAGTTGGTGTTCGCAATTCATATTCATTTATCGAACGTATTTAACGAATGACGATGGTTACCGCGTAATTCGAACAAATTAACTCCCATGGACACTCGGGAATACAGACGAAGTCTCAGCTAACAAAAAACATGTAAAACTAATTTCGTTCCTATTAACAAGCTAACATGGCGCAGAAACATTGCTGTCATTGCAAGGATCATGTGAAAAAATTTGCCGACACCACTACTTTGCACGGATTTCGCGAGTTCTACTACGCGAAGTCCACAACCTGGAAAATCATTTGGCTGGTAATAATTACCACAGCCATAGTTGTATCGGTGTACCAAGTGCAAAAGAGGATCATCACCGCGTTGAATCAACCGACCACCACCGTCATTCAACCGCTGGACCAGGACGTCGAGTATCCACCGTTGAAAATCTGCTACCTTCATTGGATCTATTGGATCAATTGGGATTTGGTAATTAAATTCGGATTCGACCGAAGCACAACTCTTTACGCCGTATCGTTTCTCAGCGACGTCATCAGCGACCGCGAGTTTAACTACAGCGAAGTTAAAACAAATTTTCAAGTGCTAATGAAGAAAAACAACTTTTCGACCATCGTGCAGTTCTACAGTGCGGTATCATCGATAACCCCGCCGGGCATTTATCCGTGGAGTGTACAGTGGACGCTTTGGTCGAAAATGATCGATCCATTGACGGGTCGTTTTTGTTATGTGGCTGATCAAGATATGATAAAGAGTGGTAAGCCCATCAGCTTGAACTCATTGACGTATACTACAGTTGATTCTGGAAATCAATTTTTCTCAATTGAGTATGTTTCAGGATTAGCTCAGCTTAGTACTATTAGCACGGATTACAAAGATAAACTGATACTGATGAGCAGCTACGACCATGATCAAGTTAATTTCAAATATATCTCCCAGCAAGAAGTAATATTGTACATGAAAGCGTACATTTCATCCCTGTTGGATCACAACATGACGACAAATGCGACTGTCGATTACCTGGGATTTAAAGGTGCATTTAGCTTTATACCTTTTTATTCTGTTGCAGTCACTAGATCGCACAAAGTTATAAATTTGGAGTCCCGTAGCCTTTCGCCTCAAATGGTTATCACATAACTGACTTGGCTCACTTACGGGTCATTATGTCTAATTTTATAGTCATCTAGTTCCTGACTTATATGTTTGGAAGGTTTACATATTTAGTTGTATCTCTAGTTACTGTCTTTTACGTGTCTCATTCTGCATATCTGTGGAGAATAATAGTTGTTTACATGAGTAGCCTTTGCCTCTTTTGATGCGCAAGGTCGTAATTTGCACGGAATGGTACCCTTAAGTCGGTTGTGAGTTACTGGCTAAAACGCACGAAGGTTCAAATTATAGTCTCATTTTTTATTCTACGATAGTATCACCGTTGTTGACAGTCGACAACGTGAAACAGAGCATGGTGATGCCGTCGAAAGAAACGTTCCAGTCGATAATAAAAGTCACCGGCACCGTTTATAAATGGTTGGGCAGCGGCAAACGACCATGTAACCATGGCGTGGTGAAATGGAATTTCGACTATTGCGACAAGTCGTGTTACTGGGAAGAGTATCAACGAACGAATCCGAGAGGTTGTCTAAACATTGAAGGGGCGACACTGTTGGATGAAAATGGTACGAATGTACTCTGTAACCACGCTGTATATTTTTTGGATAAACCCCAGGACAATATACAGAGCAATTACATAACAAATACAATACTACAAAATAGCGCAGCATTCAATACGTGCATAGCCCAAAATTGCATGCCGCCTTGCACACAATGGCTGTACTCGAGCACAGCTACCAATCTACCGGTGCCCAACGAGTTTGCATTCCTCAACTTTCCAACTTCAATCTACATCGAATATCCGAACAAAGCGGCAGTACTCGTGATTAGCGAAGTCGAAGCGCAAACATGGGAAACTCTGGTCGGAAGTTTGGGCGGAATTTTCGGCCTGTGGCTAGGTGCGAGTATCATATCCTTATTGCAGATGATCTATCTTCTTTGTTGTCAGCAATGTGACGAAAGAATGGCTAACTCGTGGAGCGATAGAAGAAATGAATTAGTAAATGCAAAAGACTTTAGTGTGTGCAATGTGAGAAAACGAATTAACAGAAACGAGAGGAGTTTTCCGATTCAAAGTACCGGCAAAAGTAAATTTTAAAATGCATAATTTTGATATGAATTTCATTTTAACCATTTCTTCTTAAAAAATAACGAATTCACATTTATTTGCTTGGATTAAAGTTAAAAGGTTTTTTTTTGAAAATCAATTGACGTGCCAACAATTCAGCTCAAAAAAACAAAATATTATATTTGAATGCATAATTATTTTGTTTTTTTCTTGCTATTTAAAAGAATTTTTTTTTGTCAATTTAATTTCGTTATAACTATTTTGGCAACCTCGCGGGCGGAAACAATAAAATTGAGGGGCATTGTAGATGTTGAAATTAGCGTTAAAAGATGACATCCATTTTGTAAAATGTATGCGGCTGAAATTGTGTGTTTCCGTCAAACATGCAGATCATTGTTACTGTATAAAGGAGAGCTTGTGACAGTGATTAGACTATACTGCAAATACTGAGCACTTACACATGTGAAGTAATTCTTCGTTAAGGTTGTCTAATAGTTTACTTTAACAGTAGCAACAGGTCGACAACAGTAGCACTTATTTTAAATAATTGTAAGTATCGCATCCACCCCCTCCATCAAAAGTTTAATTTTTGCTCGAAACTTTGGAAAGTTCGGGACAATGATCTTAACGTTCGTCAGAAATAAAAAGTTTTGAATCGCCCTAGCACCAGAAATATGAGGACGAGAAGATGCACAAAAAATTTAGCATGCACCGAGTAAGTCTACAGTAACATAGTTCCTGGTCTTGAAGTAAGAATAGTGTGAGCTTGATTCACACCTTCCCCATTTATTAAATCCTGAAGTTCTTTACTTACATCAATTTGAAATGCATCAATGCTATCAAATATAAACAGAACTTTTTTCTGATTTCTCGACTCTGTGAACCAACCTTTCACGATCAACGAATCGTGATCACTTAAACACTTTCTAAACAAATCAGCAACAGTGGAAGTTTCGAGACCAATTTCCTGAAGTCGTATTACAAATAATAAAGCAAATCTTTTCGTCCATTCTTCCGAGCCAATAACCCACCGTCGAGCAATTTACATAGGTACATACATTGTACATAGGTCGTTTGATGTAACCAGTTTCGCCAAATATAATAATGTCTTTGTAATCAGACTCAAACAATTGATCAAAACTATGAAGTTTTGATTGCAGTTTTTTGTTCCTGTCAGTTATTAGAATATCATCATTAAAAAACTTTTCCATAGGCAAACAGCCAACAATGAATTTTCCCCAATATTTTTCCATGATTTCCACATCGTTTTTATAATATTCTTTTAAATTCTCACGAATGTCGTTGATAAACTCTGAAAAAATGTAACTAAAATATGCAACAAAACAATTATATTTCACTCAACTGCAAAGTGTGCACAATCTTGACAAAAATATTTATACAGCTTTTACACTTGTGCATGGTTGAGAAAATCCTGTGCATTGTCTTACTTTCATGTGCACGGGCATTTGCAGACACAGCTGACGCTGGGCGCCAGATCAGATTTTCTTGACCCATTTTGTTTAACAATTCCTGAATGGATGTTACAATATGTAGCCATTGTTGACTGTAGCAATATTGTTGCAACTTTATAAGGCTACCTTCGGGTTTTGCGATAAGAAATTTAAATATCGACTGAAACAAAGATTGACAAAATTTTTTGACAAGTTAACATCTTCTAAGAACTCTATATGGAAAAACGTACTGTTAGCCTTTCAGTCGGAGTCTTGAATGATTTAACAATTTCAACTTCGTCTTGAACGAAATAACCATCGTTCTCTAACTTCGTGTACAATAATTCAGGATCTATATTCTGTGCTGTAAACTCTTGCCGAACTTCTCCCAAAATAAATTTCAGTTTTTCTCTCTCAATCTCCTTGTTTACCTCTCTTTGCGCTTGTTGTTCTTTCCTCACTTGTTGTTCAATTTCCTTGTTCCTCTCCAATTTTTTATTGGTGCACCTCGTGTTATTGTTAAAAGTTTTTGAAGTGCTGTTCAGCTGCTCGTTCAACTGACCGAAACCATATATCTTAACGCCTGGCTGATTTTCGATATTGTCGAATACCATGTTGTATGTTTGTCTGTGTCGACACGCGGCCGGCGGCGTAGGTAACAGAGCCGAGGATTTCGTCACAAATATGTAACCGGACTTCAACTTTCGGCCCTTCTCCATAAGCACTTTTCGGCCGTCTTCGTGAAAATAGCACACGCCGATGAAGTCATGATTGTCATTCGATTTGGCAGTTTCGATACAATCGAATGCACACGAGATGTGAAACGATCGAAGCGTGCTGATGATTTTTTCTTCAGCTGCAAAATGATAATCTTCTGGCACTGCATCATTGTCTGAAGTTTTTTAAAAGATCTTACCCAATTGGGTGTTACCCATCTGATGCGGCTGAACTTGTAAGCATGCAAAGTGAACAAGCCACCAAGGGATATCGCCTAAAATACTAGTCGAAAATTGATGTTGCAATTAGTTATTCCAGGAATAAAAAGTGATTCAAGGCTACAGACGCGATGATGTTGCAGTTTGCTGATAAAGATGTTTGACATACTGCAATTTTATCAGCACAACATCGTTAGCAAGCACATTTTGAATTTATCAATCTTTTCCTATTTTCCAGAAAACAGTAACTTGTAAGCGCACAAAATTGTAGAAGAAGAGCAAAGGCCATCAGCTAATACTGTTATACAGATGACATTTCATTAGTTATTCCAAGACTATGCTGTAACAAGTGATTCAGTGTTAGAGACATGATGATGTTGCAATCGCGGATAAGGAAATTCGACGTATTGTAGTATTTTGCAAGCATAACATTGTTAGCAGGCAACATATTTTATTGTTTATTTGTGTCTATCAAACTTCATTCTTATCTCATTCAATACTTCGAACATGATGCTTTAGTTGCACGCCAGTTTTACTATTTAAGAAGAAACTGTTGGACTTTTTTATTCACAATGAAGCAGCATTTATATCAAATATGCAATCGAATCATGGATCATCCTCGTCGCAGTGCCAAGCCAGCAGCGAATTTGCAAATCATAAGATATTCAAAGAAAATGATTATTCCGATAAAAGTAAAGCGGCGAATGGCTTGCAATTTTAGAATGTAATTATAGCATTTAATTACACGATTTTGATTTATTTAAGGCGAGCATGTTGCATCATTGCAGTCAAACACCATTAAATCCATTGTTTGCATGGGTTGCAACGGTTCGTTAATTAAAGGTACATGCAAACAAGTTAAAAGAGTAGCTGACTAAAGTCCATTCACAATTGCAAACTCAAAAAGATTACAGTAAGAGTGATGTGTAAGTATGACGGAAGCACAATTATCGACCCATTTACACGTCATCTTCTTTAGCTTGATTGATCAGAAACTATTGCTGAGAATTTTGGACCTCAAGTGGGGCTGCATAAACGTGGAGAAAATTGGAGAGGGTAAAGATTTCAAACTATATCCAGGAGGTACGTGATGGTAACCATTTTTTGTTTGTTTTACTTTTCATTTTATATATGAAGGTGCTGACGCATGGGATTGGACAAAACCCAACACCCCATCATGAGCCAGGCATACAAAAGCAAGATGTGAAAGATTTGTTGGATCGCGGCGCCACTACTATCATGCTGTCGAAGGGTATGGAAATGAAACTGCATACGGCCAAAGAAACAATCGACTATCTGGAAGAATGTAAAACGAAATCGAGAGTCGATTATCACATCGAAGAAAGCCGCAAAGCTGTCAATATTTATAACGTTTTAGCCAAAAAGAAAATGCCAGTCGGCGCCCTCATTCATTCATTCATGTTGAAAATTGCAAAATTTTCAGCGACTGATTATTAGCGTTGGTTTATGAATAGTTTTGCCATCGATCCAAGTTGTAAGATGTTCGAAAAACAAAAAAATTTTCATTATAGCTCCGGCGGAAGTGTTTTAAAAGTAGCTTTTGTGATTCACCTGGACACTTCCGATCGATGCAAAAACTCAAATGTGAATCCGTATCGTACATTCATCGTTGTTCATGAAACATTCTATAGTACAATAGTTCCTAACTTTGTTTTTATTTTTGGTCAACATATAAAACAATAAAAACAAAAAAATTTCGAGATCCTCAACAACAAAAAATCAAAACCAGCTGCAAAAACCAAGAACAGTAAAAAACTATGCAAGTTAAACAATAACAATAAAAACACAGCTAAAAACATTATGCATCGTTTTATGTACTTAGAAAATGAAAAATAAGGCGAGGAACGTTTGAGAAAAAACATAATAAGTGAATTGCCTTGCGAGTTAAATAAACTCTGCAGGAAACGAATCATCACGAGCCAAAATCACTCGATTTTCTTGCATATTACGTAAATTATAGTTCGGTAAGGCACCAAAATGAGAACCATTCGAAAAAGCGACCCGACTGTCCGACGACGAAGGAATAACGACGATGTGATCATTGGGCACGTTGTACGGTGACGGAGTCAGATTTCGTTTTTGCCCGTTGAACGACGAATTTTGACCGACGTGACGCTGGAAAACTAACTTTTGCGCCGCTCGCCGCATCAATTCGGCGTCGGAATTCGTTTCGAACGGCGGCGGCAACGGCGTCGGCGTCGCTGCGGGCGACATCGTCGGTCGGGGCGACGACGAAGCCGAAAGTCGAACGTTGTTGAACGTCAACGGCGACGAGCCGTTGCTGTTGTTGTTTCTGGCGCGCAAATCGTACGGCGGCGGCGGCGGACGGCACGTCGGTGGTCGAAGGCGACCGTGCGCCGTAGTCGATGAAGGCGGTGTGATCGGCGACGAGCGGCAACTATTGACCGACGACGGAGACGGGCCGTTTTTAAAAGGCGTCGGCGATATTTGCCTGATTTGCGCGTACGGCAGCGGCGTTTCCAGTCTGGCGTACTCATGATGCTTGAACGGCACGGGCGGCGGCGCCGTAGGCGGAGGACTGGCGGGCGGCATCATCGGAACCGGCGGCGCCATCGGCAATTCGTCGGCGGTGGCGTCGTCGTGAAATCCCAAATCGTCGTCGAAAGGGCTGCTTCGTTCGTCGACCGAAATAACTTGCGCCGTCGTTTCGGCGTCAGCGACGACAACGCCGAAATCGAAATCGCCGCGCGACGTCGCCGATTCGTCCCGTTTGGGCGTCGACAACGTCCACGACGGTTTGTTCTCGTCTTCCGAATGATAGCCGCGCGACGACGAACGAACGTCGATCAATTTTCGCCCGCCTTTCAAATCGCCTTCGGAAAGATATCCAGAGAGATTTTTTGAATTCGATTTCTTCCACTTGCCCTGTCGGCGAGGCTTGCTTTTCGGTTTGGCACGCTCCAACGACATCGCCCAAAAACTTTCGTCCAACGGAAAATCCGATTCGACGCCGCTCAAATCCGTCGGATCGAAATCTCGTGATTTAAAATTATTACCGGCCGACGACGAAACGTTTGCGTTCGATTGCGAATGTTGTTTGACGAAATTCGTCGACGTCGATCGATCCAATCGATCGAACGTCGATGTTGATGCGATGGGTGGCGATAAAAGTTTAATAGCGTCTGAAAACGAACGGAATGAACAAATTAATTGACCGATCACCAACGTCGCAAAAAAGCAAACTAACCGTCGAAAACGGCGTGAAAACAAATCAAAGTATTTTGCAACTTTTTGTTAGTTAATTCGATTCGAATGGTTTCCAAAATTGTTTCGTCGTCATCCTCTTTCAGTTTGTCGAAACCTTAAATTAATCAACTATTGGTAAAATTCAACTATAGTCTACGTGTAACGAAGTGAAACAATTACCCAACGCAGCGAACAGATCGGCGGCGCCGTTGATCAAGTAAATTTCACGCTTCACTTTTATTTCGAATTTATGAATTTTCTGAGCCGAACAAATTTCTCGCCCGATCGTTTCCAGCTAAAACAAAAAATGAATCTCTCAAAATTATCTTAACCGACGAAAAATTAATTCGTGAATTTACCATAGTCAGCAGCGGTAAAATCGAAACGTTGGCCGACATTAGTTTCGAAAACGCGACGTACATTCCTTGAGGAAGACCTAGAAACGAGAAAGAAAAATCATCTGGACACGTTGAAAATGGAGTAAAAAAGAGAATCATACTTAAAAACGCCTGTAAAACGAAACTGCCTCGACTCAAGCAACCCGACGCGTCGTTGAGCGGAAAGTACAACGCCGACTCATCGGCGATGATGTTTTTTGTCGTTCGCGACGTTTCCCGATGAAACCCCAACGCATCCAACAGTTCGAACACGCCCGTTACTTCGGGGCCGGCTTTATTTTTCACGCTCTGTTCGGTGGTGAACATCGGCGTCGTTAGTCCGGCGTTGATTCGTTGCAACGACTTTTCAACCTAATACGAAAGAAAGCCGGTCGAAAACTTGTTTTAAATCGGCTGAATCGAGCAAAAACTTGAAAGTATCGAGTAGAGATCGAAAAAACAATCTTACCAAATGTAAAACGACGAGCATCGCTTCGCGGCATTCGTCCGGCGTTTGCAAAAGCATTCGAAACGGTCGACTGGTCTGGGCGAATACCTGGTCGAGTACAGTGTCCATTTGTCCGAACACGACGACGTCGTCGCAGCAGCGTAGGTTCGCTCGGCGAAGGGCTTCGATCGTCGCCGATCGTACGCTTTCTTTTTTGATCAACGATTCGTAAAAGCTTTGAAAAAACGTAGCTCGATCGTCGTCGTCGCCTCGACGGCGAAAAAATACGACGCATTTGCAACCCGCCAACGTCAACGCTGCGGCGAATTTTGAAACGAGCGGCGTAATTTTTGATTCGTCGATTTTGTCGTCGTCGTCGCCCAGCGACACAACGGCGACGCACGCACGGACGCTGGTCCGCAGAACGTCGTCGGGCGTTAAAAACTCTTCGTCATCTTCATCGTCGTCATCATCGTCGGCGGTTTTGAAAACGAATCCGTCGTACGTGGAATTTGTTTTTAAATTCAAATGAATGCATCGACATTTGGAAATTTTCGATAAAAGTTCATTTTTTCCGATCGTCGTAGAACGAACGACGTCGACGTTCAACGCCGACGCAGCGACGGCGGACGATTTAAAAGTTTCGCGCGCGTCGACGACGACGCCCGACGTCAACATTTGCGAAGGAATCGTTTGAAGTTTCGGCGAGAAGTTCGTTAAAGCGAAATCGAACGCGACGGACGTCGTCGTAGGATATGGAAAACTCATCGCCGTCTCATCGGTGCCAATTAAAATCAACCGTTCGCGTTCTACGTCCGATTGATGGCCGACATCGTCAGCGATACAATCGGCGAACGTCAGCGTCCGTTGATCGTTTGAATTCGAAAAAAGCGTCGATCGAATTAAATACAGTGCGATTTTTTGTAAAATTTGATTCGAAAACTGTAAAAAATCGTCGGACGACGACGTTTTGCAAATTTGCCTCACATTGAACGTTCGAGATCCTTTAAATAACAAATTTTCAATTATTCCAGGTTTGAAAATCTAATAAAACAGTATTTTTTACCTTTCTCAAAATGCCACGAAAATAAAAACTCTTCGATCGGAAAATAATAAAAAACGTTGCAACCGGCGAAGATATTCAAACGACGTTCGACGTTCTCTCGACACGGAACCGAATTCAGCCTTTTTCGACCGTCGACGGCGACGCGTTCGAACGAATTCACGCATCGAAAATATCGGCATTTTTCGGCAACGAGCAAAATATCGTCTTCCAATTTCATGGTCGTTAGTAACACCTAATAAAAAATATATACGATGTCTGACGCAGCATAGTTTAACTATAGATGCTCAGTGACTATAGTTGCCCGTGAACTATAGTTTTACGAACTATAGTCGCGCGCCGGTGACTATAGTTTTAACAGTCGTAACGGTAAATTGCATGAATACAAACCATTAAAAGCATGCAAAGAGTTTCGGCGAGTCGCGACGACGCATCGCCGACGTCCAGAAACGTATCGGCGTTCAAATAAAACGAACGTTTTTCGACGATTTTCAAACCGTTTTCGAGTTCATTTTTAGCTTCCTAAAACAAAAAACATGCGCTCAGCGCTTTTGAAACGGGAACTATAGCGAAAGAGATGTTTACCGTTAAACGCCGTTGAGACCAATAAAATAAACCGAACGCGATTCGAATTTCGACTTCGGCGGTCAAATCGTTCGTCGAAACGGATAAATTTATCGACTGATTTAAAAAGTTCCTGCACAAATCGAAATCTCGACTGGACAACGAGATGGCAGCTAAAATAATCGATTGAAAAATTAAATAAGTAAATTGACTTGATTATAACCGTCCAATGATTAAAAAATTGTTTATTTCAATGTCCAGTTGACTAAGTTGTCCAGTGACTGACTATAGTTGTCCAGATACTCTACTTGTCCAATGGCTACAGTTGTCCAAAGACAACAGTTGTACCGAAAGACAACAGTTGTTCTGCGTCAACAGCTGTCGAGTGACTATAGTTGTCCACTATCTATAGTTGTCCATGAGTTACAATTGTCCAACGACTATATTGTCCAGTGACCATAGTTTTCCAGTGACCCTAGTTGTCCAATGACTACAGTTATTCCGTGTCTACAGTTGTCGAGTGACTATAGTTGACCATTGTCTATAGTTGTCCAGTGTCTACAGTTGCCCGTTGACTAAACAAACTTATCCAGTGACTATAGTTGTCAGACACTACACTGTTGTACATATTGACCATGATTGTCCACTGTCTATAGTTGTTCAGTGTCTATAGTTGCTCAGTGTCTATACTACTTGTCCAGTGTCTATCTTTGTCAGGACTATAGATGTCCTGAGCCTGAAGTTGCTCAAATTATAGTTATTCTGTTAACTATAGCTGTACGCTAACTATAGTTATCATTGACTATAGTCGCAATACCCAAACGTTGCAGCGCGAATAATTTCCACTTGTCGGCGCTGCGGTTCGTCGCGACATCGTAGATTTGTTGAAAATACGTCCGGGCGCCCGACGGATCGTCGTCGGTGATTTTCATGGCGCCGAAAAACGACAAAGACGAACAATGAAATTCGACGTCGTCGTTGCGTCGGGACAACGTCAACGCTTCTTTAGCGATGTTCATCGCCGTCGCCGCGTCGGCGACGAGCAATAATACGCGAGCGTAAGTGAGTAGAATTTGAATTTCGAATCTATGCAACGAAATTTTGCGACAAAAATTCAAAACGTCTTTCGTTTTATCGACGGCGACGGAGTAGTTTTTCAACGCGACGTCGCACAAAATTGAATCCAAACGAATTTCGCACAATTTATACGGATCGGCGCCGCCGCGCGTCGTTGACGATTGAAGTAAATCGCACGAAATCGAAAAACAATCGTCGGCTCGTTTGAAGTTGCCGACTTTGAACCACAGACGACCGTATTCGCGCATGCACGACGCCATTTCGACGTCGTCGCTCGACGATTTGGCGGCTGTTAAATGTTCGTCGTAGATACGCAACGCGTCGACGACGTTGTCCGCCGATTGATAACAAGCGGCGAGGTCGAACAACGCTTGTTTGAACGACGCGCGTCGTCGCGGCGACGACGACGTCGTCGTCGACTTGGACAAAATTTTCACCCGTTCTTGCAAATAACGTTGCGCGTCGTCGTACATTTGAGCGTCGCGACATAAATCGCAGAGATTTTTCAACGCCGTCGATTCGCCTTCGACGTTTTTCAAAGCTCGAGCCGATTCGATTTGATTTTCGTACGCACGAACGGCGTCGGCGACGTTTCGCCGTCGTCGAAAGTGTTCCGCCAATCGACCGTACGCGTCGATCTGTTGTTCGGCATCGTCGACGGCGCGCGCCAATCGCAACTGTTCGTCGTAACATTGACGGGCGCGATCGAATTTTTGCAACGCGTCGTACGATTCGCCGATTTTACCATAGGCCATCGACTCGTATGTCGCCGAGCGGACGACTTTCGCTAAATTCAATTGTTTGCAGAAGATTTTCAAAGCGACGGCGTATTTCTGTCGTTTCAAAAGCACGTCACCAATGTTGTACAACGCTTCCAATTTCATTTCGCTTTCGTGCGCGATGTGCGCCAAGGCGAGGTAATATTTTTGACATTCCATCGCTTCGTCGAATTCTTGCAACGACGCGCGCGCCAAACCCAAATCGCAATACGCACGCGCCATCGAACGATGATCGCGCAAATCTTTGGCCAACGCCAATTCTTGATCAAAATAACGTACGGCTTCGCGATTGCGACCCGTTCGTCGATGAACGACGCCCAGTTCGCGGCATGCTTCTTTCTCGGCGTCGACATCGTTACGTTCTTGGGCGAGCATGAGAAATTTTTCGAAATACTCGACGCTTCGTTCGAATTGTTCGGCGCGCGCATAGAACT
This sequence comes from Prionchulus punctatus, assembly GCA_034698125.1. NCBI lineage: Eukaryota > Metazoa > Nematoda > Enoplea > Mononchida > Mononchidae > Prionchulus > Prionchulus punctatus. The sequence continues at coordinate 17,798 of JAQGBA010000479.1, read as the reverse complement.
TGCCGACATTGCGCAAGGCCGTCGATTCGGTTTTCGCGTTCGCCGACTCTTTCGCCAACGTCCAATGACACTGAAGATGAGTTTCGGCGGCGGCGGCGGCGGCGTCGTCGTCACCCAAAGTTTGATACAACGACGCTAGATAGCCGTGCGCCGCGCATTCGCTCGCTTTGTCGTTGAGCTCTTTAGCGAGCGTCAACTCGGCTGAATGACACTGGATGGCGTCGGAAATTTGTTTCAAATGTTCGTTGCAAAGGCCTAGATTGCGATAAGCTTTTAGCAAAAGGCTCTTGTCGTCGGCGCACGACGCCCGAGCCACGTCCAATTGGCGTTGAAAGATTTTCTTGGCGTTTTCGACGTTGCCGCGTTGAAATTCGACGCCGCCTAAATTCGCGCACGCCTTCGATTCGCCGACGGCGTCGCGCAACGCCAACGCCAGTTGCAATTGTTTTTCCGACCAGCGACGCGCGGCGTCGAAACTGCGCAACGACGAGCAAATCTGACACAAATGGCCGCACAAATGCATTTCCAACGAACGATCGCGGCATCGACGCGATAATTTATGCGCCGATAGAAAATGTCGACCGGCCTCGTCCATGTTGCCGCGGTATTGGCACAACGAGCCCAACTCCATCAGCGCGCGAGCTTCTTCGCCGACGTTACCGTCGCGTCGCGCCGACGTAAGATGATCGTCGTAGAAACGTTCAGCGTCGACGTCGCGTCCCAACGATAAATAAACGTCGCCCATGTGGCCGTACTGACGATAGACGTCGACGAATTCTACTTTGGCCGTCGACGCGGCGTCGACGTCGTTCATTAAATTCAAACATTGTTCGAAACTAGCCAACGAATTTTTAAAATCAAACAAACGCATGTAAATTTGTCCCAACGTCGACAGAGTGAACGCCGCCGAACGTTTATCGCCCGCCTTAAAAAAAGTATTAGATATGATAAAAAAAAACAAACAAAAAAATGTCGAGCTTACGCGCAAGCTCAACATCAAATGATGCCGATAGTTGTTCAACGCTTCGTTCAAATTGCCGACGGCCAAATGTACCATGCCTAAATTCGATCGAGCCCGAGCCTCGGACGCGACGCTGCCTTCAAAAAAATAGACGAAAAGTTCAAAAGGTCCGACAGTCTCCAAAATGTAACTATACGTCCATCGTCTTATTTTTAACGGACAAAAATTTTTTACCTAACGATAGGGCTATCGATAAATCCTGTTCCATGACGTGCAACGCTTTTTTCATCGAACCCAACGTCCAATACGCCGATGACAGCGCGCTGAGCACCGACTGTTTCAATTCCAAATTCGTCGTATCGATTTTCAACGCGTTTTCCAAAATTTCCACCGCTTCGACGACGTTACCGACGCCGATCAACTCTTGACCGACGACGCTGATTAAAACGAATGAGTTTTTATCGTATCCCAATGATTTCAATTCCTCGTAAACCGTCGAAAAACGTTCTACAAAACGAGACGTGACTTGTGAAAAAACTTCGTGAATCCATAAAGTGCCGAGATAGAGCCGAAAGAAAACAAAAATAACGACGCGCTGTACCTTTCAACGGGCACTGTTGCAAACATTCGACGAGGCCCGACAGTAGTTGACGATTTTTCGGATCCTGCGCTAAGCCCGTCGAGTACGCTAGCAACGCTTGCGCATATTGACCCATGCACTTCAGCGCGTAGCCTTTACGGTAAAGCGCCTAAACGAAACGAAAAATGCGTCAAATTCCGTTCGAAACGGTCCAAAAAGTGAAACACTAATTCGCCTCGTCGACGTCGTTCGTCGATGAAACGAGAGAATGCGTGAAAAAAATTTCATGAACTTAATCCGCGATTAAAAAACACAAAATTCAACGTTCGGCCGACGGGCGTGAAACTTACTCGTTTTCGTACGAAATTGCAAGCAGACCATTTCAACATAATTTGTTTTTGGCAAACTTAGAACCACAACGTTCGACGGACGACGACGAAACCTATCCGACGATAATCAACGTCCTTAAATGACACACGCCGACCGACGGTAAGCCATCGAAAAAAAACCCGTCAGTTGTACGTACGGCGGCGGGCGACAGGTGAACGGCTTTCAATGGACGCCGTCGAAGGATATTAACGAGCGACGACACAATGAACGCTAATAATCAGCGCACCGTCGTCGTGCGTGTATATTAATTGCAACAGTATCGACGATGAGCGAACGAAAAATCAAAGGCCTGCGGAAACGCCGTACGACGTCGTCGTCGTCGACCGCATCCGTTCGCTTGGACGACGATCGTTCTACAGTACGTCATTTTGACCATTTCGGATCAATCGACGACGTAAAAAAACGCGCGAGAATACGTCGAAAAAGTGTAATTTTCGTTTCAAAAAAGTCAAACTTGTCGTCCGAACGTTCGTTCGACGAAACGGGCGGCGTTTTTGGATCAAAATTTATATACATTCAATTGATGGGCATAAAAATCTAACGGGCCGAAACTGCCCCCGACTAAGGTAAAAACGGTATATCGGAAAAATTCGCTCGCCGACCGACCCAAATTTACATTCTCTCATTCGATCTACGCGACGACCCGATTGCCGTTTTACAAAATAAATTTTTTGTCGGGCGAACAAAACTGTTTTAGATGTAAGTATCCAAAATCTACCCGGCTCGTCGTCGGTCCAACGACGTACAAATTAATTCGAAACTGTGTCCAAAATCTGTTTCAAATCGAAACCGACGGACGTCGTGACTGTAGCGCGAGTTATTCAAAACCCGAACGACGTACGCCGTCCGATAATCTGAGAACGGAACAAGTTTTTTGTCGCATCGACACCATCGACAAGTTGACAATGAGCCAACGACGACGTCGCATCGACGACGGATTACAAAAAAAACTCAACAATTAGGGAAAGCTTGACGTCGTACGTCGTTCAAACAAAACGACGGCGATGTTGAGGACCACCGCGACGGTATTTGTTCAGAACGCAGAAGTCGGATCGTCGTCGTCGATGCGACGACGTTCCACAATTGAGAAAAAAAGCGAACATTAAAGTCGTAGACAGTGGAAAAAAGTTGCTCGGGTCGTTCGTGTTTTAGTCACGTTTCGAGAACAATGAGACGACGGCGTGTTTACGCTTGGGATTTCGGGCGGATTAGAACAAGCGTCGACCACCGTCGAATATTCATCAAATATTATTAAGCCGAGCGCCTAACATTCCATTTTTCCCCGTCGATGCTCTCTCACGCCGATAAAACCGTTTTTACAAACAAATAATCAGTCACGGATTAACGCAGAACGAGCAAAAATCTGTTACGCAATGACGACGACTACGAAATTTTATCAAAAAGGTGACCGACAAACGATAAAATTTCGAAAAAAAGAGTCTCTCGAGGATCGACGTCGATGGAAAATCGTAATCGAACGGACGTTTGAATTTTTTGATTGTTGCGAACGTTTTCCCAACCAATTATTCGCCCGATGCTTGTCAGATCGAGTCATATCAACGAGTTATCAGAAGAAGACGCCGACGACAGATAAAAAGACACCGCCATTTAAAAGTTACCTAACTATAGTTGTCCATTGTCTATAGTGGTTCAATGATTATACTTGTCTAATGACTATAGTTGAGCAGTCAGTGACCATAATTGCCCGATTTGAAAGAAATCCGACTGAAATTTTGCTTTTACCTTTAATTATCGAGCAAATTTTGCATTAAGAGTCAATAAAAAGTTTTACGATTCATGTTTTCACACCGGCGAACGACGTACATTTGTATAAATAAAATCTTTAAACGACCGTCGACGTCGGGCGAGTGACGAAATTTTCGAGTCCGACGTCGTTGACGGAGTGAGAAAAACTTTTCCAGTGGGCAAACCGAAACTCGAAATTGTCGCTAAACGCGACAAAAATAACGAGAGATCGACCGAGCGACAAAATCGTTCGACGACGGAACGGAGTCGAAAACGTTCGAGAGGTTAAAACATTTTGTGACCTTTAACGCCGAATCGACGCACGAAAAGTGACTTTATAAAACGCGAAACGTGTCGAAAGTAGTATCGTAACGAGAAAAAAAAAAAAAAATTCGAAGTTGAAGAGTCAAAATGAAAAGGCACCGAACGCAACAAAAAAAATCTTTTTCCGGTTAATGTATCTAAAATGAGGCGAATGTTGCTAAAAAAGGCATGAAATGATGCAAAAATCGACCAAGAAGTGTCTTGAAAAACGACGAAACGAGCAAAAAGTAGTTATTAATTCAAAAATGTAATTTTTTGCGCTTACTTTGTTCCAAGTCGGTTTTAACTCGTAACTTTTCACGGCATCGATCAAAGCGGCGTCGAATTTGCCCAATTTGCAATAAATGGCGCTTCGATTTGAGTATAAAACGTGATTTGTCGGGTCCAAATCGATGGCATCCTCGTAAAGACGGACGGCTTTTTGAAAATCGCCTCGGGCGCACGCCTGGGCGCCGGCTTCGACGCATTTTTTGAATAAAACCGCGCGATGCGTCGCCAATTCTTCGGCGTCGGACTGAAGAAAAACGAACGCGAAAAATGTTAAGAACATTGGAAAGCAAATAAAATTTTTGTTCGTTTTTTACCCATTCCGTGTCCGTAGCCGCGCGAGCCATTTTTCGACGCTAAATTCGACGATTCATGTTTTGACGAGTTTCCGAACGATTTATGACGAAAATAGCGTGGAATTTACAATTTTTCGGGCGCTTTTTCGGGAAAACGACAAAAATTTTACAGTAAACCAGGCATTTTTCATGTTAAATAGAATTTACGGTGCGTAGGTACGATTTGTCGTACGGCAATTTAGCACGGAATTTAAGCGACGTTTGCTCGCGCTTATTTCGCACCCCGCGCTTTGTAAATAAGCGAACATTTTTAAAAAAGAAAATTTTGACGGAATATTTGTTTTGAAACTGGTTGAAAAGCGAACAAACAGGATTTTCATTGAAAAACGGCGTCAAACCGAAACTAAACGGAAGGATTTTGTTTATTCATGAATCCACGAGATTCGTCACATGCTTGTATTTTGAAACGAGCTACTTTTTTTGGTTGCCGTTAACAATATTATGAATAGATGCAGAAAATCAGTCAGTTTCCTGACCAATGGCCTCATTTTTTGCCTCAACTTTTGGTTTCCAATCCGTATTCAGTTATTGATTTTTCGAATTGCAGCATTGATGGACAAAGTCAGATTGTGCCGGACTCAACTGAACTCAACTGGACTCAACTGGATTCATGCACGAAAAAGTCGATAACTGAATATAAATCGGAAGCTTAACAAACAAGATTATTACTATACTTTCTATAGCCTGTAGTACATTAGGATAGGTCCATAGGTCGGCGCGTAGTCTAGTGGTAGAGCGTCGGACTCGGAATCACCTGGAAGCCCGTGGCAGGCGTTCTATCTGGGTGAACCTGGACTTGCGCAGTGCACCTGAGCAAGGCACATCGACAAGCAGCGCTCATAGGTTGCGAAACGGCTAAGTGTAGCTCATTGCATGCATAACTGAGATGTTAAACTTCTTTCCTTCCTTACCAATAATAAAACCCAAACAGTTACAAAATTCTTTTCTGTTAAGAAGAAGGAAGACAACTTTACTTCAAGATATAATGCAAATGTTGAGGATTAAATGTAAAGTCTAATCCACTGCCGTACATTTCCTCCCATTCTAGACATCCGTATTTTCAATTACGAACAGTCTCGCTAGCATTTCGACTTGACTCCGCGTGGTGAGCATCAAGCGTCCGCTTTCGTCGCTGCGATTTGTTTTACATGTTGCTCCTTGCCTGTATATCATTAAATCGGATTTTTCCATTTTGTCTTCAGTTTTACGATATTCAGCGATGAACATCGCAATACTGCGAAAAGTTATCGATATCCTCCTCGGCGGATCGAACAGAATGTGCTTGTAAATTTCCTGAGTAGTTCTGTTGCCATCCAGAGAGAATATCGATGAACTATTCGGCGTCATCAAAATTGGCTTGTAAGCTATCTTACTATCAGCGCGTTTTCGAAACATGCTGCTGGTTCTGAAGAAGAAATCGTCACTTCGCTGTTCGTAGCCTTGTTGAAACGTTCCATCGACGAATCCTTCGGACACCGACAGAGTTAAAATACAGTGTTGAATGTCCAGCGAGTTATTGCAGTGTTTAGTAATGCAAGACTGTTTGCCATAGGTAATCAAGTTGGTTCAGTGACAGGTTAATGTCGTCGATGGAAATAATCCCTCGTACTTTTTGATGTACTGCAGGATTTCCAAATAGATATCAGGAAAAGGTTGTATCGGAGTAGACTTATCCTGTGGATGTCTGTAGATCGGTTGTGCACAAATCAGCATCTCGCTTTACTTTCACTTTTCCCGTCAAATCAAATTTTCTCAATGTTTCTCCATCTTTGTGTTTCAGAATTCCCCACTTTGCAGCAAGCTTTGATTTCGTCGAACCATTTCCTATCGCTAGGCAGAAGATTTTTTTATCAAGTAACATCCATCAAACTGTTTCAGCATCCATGCGCTGTCTCTCTTCGGATACATGCAATCACCGATAATGTGGAGTTTCTTGTGAATTACATCAGCCGCTGATTTTGACACGCAGTGAGTGAATGTAAATCCAGCGAGAAATATGGAACCATCGGGAAGTGGGTTTTCTTTGAAAGAAGAATAAAAAGTTTTTTTTCCAAAATATGCACATTATTATTTGATTTTTCAGCTATTTTCTCATCTAATTTCGACCTGTTCGTGTTTTTTCGGCAACTGTTGCCGAAATCTGTCAAACCACCAGCGACCTTGTTCTCTCCGTTATGCGAAAGGACAATGTTGATTTTTCCAGGAAAGCAATTCGCATACATTATCGTCGGCTTGATTTTTGTGAAAATTTGGAATCGATGATGGACAAATTTGGTTCTCAAAATGTTTCCATCGCTTAAAGTAACTAAAGGGTGTCCGAAAAGTCAGGCGAATTTTGAAAAATGCGAATTGCAAAATAACGAAACACACGACAGCAAAACAAAAATTGGTATACGAAAACATGTTTATTTAACTATAAAAAACACAAAAAATTAGACCAAAAGAGGACCGGAAGTTGCTACAGTACGCAGATTTTTGCGGAAATTTTTAGAAGCGTTACTAATTATTTCATTTCTGGCGTAAACAAGGTTTCAGTTGGAAGCAGGGTGTAGGCATAGACGTGTAACACAAACTTTATCGACAATAACAGGAAAAATTATAAACTTCTATGTCGCCCAACTTCAAAGTTTGAAAGTTAAATTGTGCTTGGTTGTGATAGGGCGAAGCAAAATTTCATCATTGCATAATTATCAAAAGGTGTCATCATTGTTTCGTCATTCAATGAAATTTTACATTCTTATCTGTATTCATATGGAATGTGATTAACTAAATCTGTATAAACAAGCAATGGTTTACTGTTAATTAAGCCTTTTACAGTATGAAAACGGATTAGCGTATATTGTTTTGCAATGGCCATCTCTGATCATTGTTATACATTTCATATCCCACTTGCTTTCCGAGTCAAGTGAGATATCACATAATACCCATGGCTCCTTAAACGATCAGATTTGATGCGGGTCACGATCACATGCAAAATCTTGCCGATTCGAGTCACTCTTCGGCCCAGCATCCAAGCTACTCAGCTACGATACTAATGAGGGCCAGAGTGCTATGTTACCGAACTCCGAATTACAAAAGTATCATGAAAGCATTACGGCTCAGTACTGGGCCGTTATATTGTGGTGACTGGCACCACCATACGAGTACTAAGCTGCGCGATAAAATTCTCCTGTGATCATTGCACAGTTGTAGTTGTATTGTAGGTATTTCACATCTGCAATGCAAAGGGTCACTGAGCATAACTCTTCACAGGGCCATTCTAAATTCCTTTTTAACCTATAGTAACAAAGAATAATTGATTTGTAACAAAATTTTTTTTTTTGACTCATTTAACCAACTTATAACACAAATAGAGTGTAAAGCGACATGTAATGTGCAACATACATTTTAAATTTTCATCAAAAAATGTGTTAAAATCATTGCCAAACCGGTTAGCCACAACAGTTTATGACGCCACTGAGAACAGGCACCTTTTGTAGTCGTCTCAGTTATGGTCATGTTGCTTGATCCAGTAACGAATTTGAAAATTGCTGTAACGTTTGGATTTCCTGCAATAAAGATTTCTAGTTTACTACTACTTTTAACAAAACAAACGAGACTTTGCGTGAGCGACAGGCAGTCCTGTCTTAACTAGCCATAAATTAATGACGGCGCGACTTTATGGGGGGATTAGACAAAATTGTGACAAAATGTAGCGATTCTTAAAGGGGAAGAGGCGGGTAAAACTTCAAATGTGACGTCACAACTTTCGCTCGAAACAGCACCAAAGTTGTGATTTTGATTTACTAAAAGCGCCCAATTTGAAAAGTGGGATTTTTGGCAAAAATAGCTTACTTGTTGTACTGATCTGCGGAACATTCAATACGCAGCCAACACGATACCGAACCATGAACCGAGACATGATGTTGTAAACATAGACCAAACTATCCGAGCTACACTTGTCGACGATCAACGGTACTGCGCAGTCTAAAACTGAATTTATCTTCCGGCATACCATCTTGCCAGGATCATCGAAACTAATTTCGTCGAACGCTTTCAAGCATTGTTGAGCGCTCTTCGATGTTCCAACGCTGATCAAGCAATCAGCATGTTGATTGAATTCGTTCGGCAAGGTTGTCGGGAAGCATACATCGGTCATAGTGTCATTGAAGGCTTCATGAGCGGGTTGCGGTATGCAGGTAACATTCGGACCGGCGATGCATGTTTGGAACGTTGTTGCAAAATGATTGCATAACGTTCCAAAGTCGTGTGTATCGTTGACAAGGCTTATCGGGTTGAGGGCCACTTGATTGCGGCATTCGAAGTACGCAGCCCGTTCTTCGAAACTACATGATTTCAGCGGCGCTCCAATGTCTTGCCGACTGTGCACACAATCGGGTTTGAATTGCTGCGAAAATGCGTTGTAGATGTTGATCAGAAAGTTGAATGCCGCTTCATCGATGCATTGAAAATCGATCATGTCACCGGCACATTTCAACAAGTCGCCGACCGTCTTGCAAGCTCGTTCGTTCAAGTCGCTGGCGTATGAGCGAAGGTTACTCGATTGGAACGAACCAATGCACGTAAGCATTTTTCTATTGAACAAGGATAATCGCAAGCAGCTGTCGTATTGTTTGTAGGTGTCGTAATATTCCGTACATACTTTGTTTAGCAAAACTTTGTATGCTTCGCCCAATGGGTACCGGCATGGGTACTTCTGAAGGCAAGTGGAAAACTTATTGTACAATGGACAAGTTTTGTCGATCTTCGAATGGTCGTCCCAAAACGTGATGGGTGATGGTCTTAAGTCGCCTAAAATGCTCAGGCAATCTTCTGATTTGTCCAGAAACTCTGTAGAGCACACAACTACGCTCGAGTTGCCTTCAGTATTTTTTGCACCCACAGTTGTGGTTGTTTGAATATCAGCAGTCGTTGAAGGCATAACAGTTAAAGGTGTGATTTGCACTGGATGTACGACAACTCTAGGGATTGTTTGAGGCGCAACAGTTGTTGACGGCGCAGCAGCTTGTGTTGTGGGCTGAATCGGATGTTGGGTCGTTACTGGGCTAGAAGCGTGTTTCATTTCAGCGAGTACCTCATGTACATGTGCACTGTCGACTTCACTATCCACGGACTGGTTAGCCGCTAATTTATGTTCTGATGTAATATTCGTTTCTGTGGATATGACTTTTTCATTGACAATAACCAGTGCAGTTGTGTTGTCTTTATTATCGCCCAATTCGTTGTCTTTTATCTTTGGTATACTCGTTAAGATGGCTTGCGAATCATTCCTAATGTTGACGTTGAGTGTGCATGTGGGATCGATATAGTTTGGATTTGCGCTGTTGCCCAAGGAAGAAACCAATCGCCAACTTTCTGGACCACATTTCGACAAAATAGGTTGTTTCATGCATTCAATCAAATTGGGTAAAACCAAGCGCAGTTTGTCGAAATGAGCGAATGCATCTTTTGGCACTATTTTCATGCATTCGCGAAAGGTCGGATCCGCAACCAATGTAAACATACATCGGATTTTCCCTTCGATTGACCGACTGGAAGGATCTTCCAGACATTCCGTTTCTCCAATTTTTATTAAACAACTTGATATTCGGCATTCCGTATCATATCCGATCTTCGACTTGACACACCCTTCAAACTGGTCACGCATGTCACATCCTTCGTGAAAGATCGCAGATATATTGTTCAGTCCTTTTACCAATGTACTTAATCCGCCTGTTGTCAAAGCTTCAATGCGATCTACAACAACTTTGAATGGTTTAACGCATTCACCAACACTGATCTCCTCTTCATCTGTACAATTCACAGCGTGAGCTAGCACTGTTTCATTTGATTCCGAAGGTTTCGCTGCTGTTTGTTGTACAACTTGCGAAGCTGTCGGAGTGTCCAAAATGCAAGAGCTGTTAGACCCAACAGCTATGGAATGCAACGTGTTCAAATGAAATTCTGCTGTGTTCTTTCCGCATTTCTCAAAGATTTGCGGAAATGTACAGTGCAACAGCATGTTTAACTTTTCACAGCCGCTAGTTGTCATGTCACCTTCAAATTTACTGGCACAATCTTGCACTGGTTTCATCTGGCTAGCTTCTCGCAAGCAGGGGTTTGCGGCCAGGTAGGTTTCTGCGCCATGTTCACATGATGAGTGAATGGCAACAATAATTCCGTTGAAATAAATGAGCGACTTGCATGTAAACTTGGGCTTACATACATCTATCTGTCTTCGAACAGAGCACAGTGCTGCCGCTTTTTTGCTGTCAGTTACCATGGTAATCGGATTAAAACCATATACTGTACTGTCGCCACTGCACAACTGAGAATTGATGGAGGCGCATAGATCGGCGGGTTCGGTTACGTCTTCTGTGGATTCAGTTTGGTTCGACGATTCCCAAAGTACATCTGTTTCTGGAACGGTAACGAGAGCAGGTTGGTGGGTCATTTTGGGTGCTGTTGTCGCAGTTGCTTCTTCTTTGGTTTTTACTTCTACACTTGATTCTTCTTCGCTTTCCTCTTCTGTCGCATTTTTGCCAGTCAATATTAACGGCACGCGTGCTCCTTCAGGTCCATTGTCCATTAGATGGGGTTTAACTGTTTGGAGTACTTCAACGGTGGATTTTACTGAAACATGCGTTTCAGTGTTGCTCGTTACGTGTGATAGCGAGGAAACTTCTTCACTTGATTCTTGCGAACCGACAGTTTCGTTAACATTAACACAGCCATCAACTATGGCTTCGTGCGTAATGGCGCTGATGTAGAATTGCAGACCAGGCAAGATTGGTTTGCATTTCGGTGAGAATATTTTCATGAAGCAGTCGAAACTTTCCACTGGTGAGGAAAATGAATCGCACAAAGCTGGAAGTTGATTTTTGGTTTGGATCAAGCCCATGTCGGATATCATGTCGTCGAACAACTTCGTGCATTGGCCGTATGCTGAAGCGGTATCCGCAGTGGCATGTTCCAAACAAGGTGAATATTTGCGGACGGATATCATATGACTATTACTGCACAACAAGTTCAGCAACGAAGCGTACGAGTGTAGGAGTGTTTTGAATTGACATCTACCAATTCCAGTACCGGCACCAGATATTTTCGACATGCATGCTTGATACCCACCAACCTGGATACAGATGTTTTGCCAAGTGGTATCATTTTCGGTCATGGCTTTCCACAGTTTGCCGTTCTTGAGCTGGTCCATGTATTTGTCCAGTCCCCATAATTCCGAAAGACACACTAAAGCTTCTCGATTTTGATCGGCAGAACAGAGTTTATGATCCGATGAGGGTGATTCAACAGGGACCTTTAAAGTAACCGGGCTGTCGGTAGCCACAATGGGTTCGTCTTTATTCTGCGATAAGTTTTCCTCCGTGTTATCCAAACAACCAAAAGAATCCAAGATGGACGATGTTTCAGATCTTGCTCTTCGCAGAGCATCGGAAGAAAGCTGCTTGCAGGCTTCCTGCTGATTGAGGGCGCAGTTAACTTGCAGTTCTGCGGATTCGAAAAAATTGCACAACTTGTTCCTATCTACCGCTGCCGTGGATTCTTTCTCGGTGGGCAACCTGCACGAAGCAGTTTTGTTCCAACAGTTGTCTAACGTCTTATCGGCTATGATCGGATGCAACATTTCGCAAATGTATGAATACAGAGATTGTTTCCCATCGAAGTAATCCGCGAAGCACGCGTGATTCGGTGGATCGACTTTATATAAACATTTAACTTGCTCGTGTAAGCTCTTGCAAAAACCGGTGAATTGTACCCGACGTTGATGATAGTTGGCAAACAGTGGCACTGTGGACAATGTTTCGGTAATGTTATCGGTAAATTCCAGTGGATGCGTAGTCTCACAATTCTCTATCGATTCGTGTTCGGCATTTGTACAGTTTCGCGCTGTTGCTTGAACCATGAGACCTGAAAATATTTAATACGTTTACAAATATGTGAGTTCAACATATTTGTCAATTGTTGGCACTTGTTGTCAATTGCAGTCAGTTGCATCCAGTTGTAGACATGCTAGGAAGTCGAAGATGACAGAAAGTTATACTTGTAGACATTTATTAAAAATTTCATAGATTGTAACCAGTCGTGGATAGTTGTAGACGCATTGCGGTAAGTTGTATGCAGTTGCAGACTTGCTAGACCGTAGAATATGCTTGAAAGTGACAATTCAAAATATTTATTGAAGATTTCATAAAGTTGTAGTCTTTTGCAGGGCACTTGTAGACTGTTGTAACTAATTGCAGACAGTTGCACATTGTTTTTACATCTTAGAACCTCATGCATCAGGTTTCTGTCTGGTAAGTGCAATTACTCATAACAGTACCTATCTAGCGAGTTTTCATGACCACCCACTCAAATTATGAGAAATAAAATTTATGCTCGAATGCCCTAAAAGTGGACAATGAAAACTATTATCTCGATTCTGAATCTGAATGATAAACTACAAAAATACTTTTGTGTAATTCATTTTTCTCAAAAAACTAGAATAACACTCATCGAAGTGTTTTCACATCGAAAACCTCGAGTTATTTTTGTTTGCTGAAGTCAATTGAAAATATCACAGGATACTTAATTGTAAGATATATTAACGACACCTTCGTGAATGATGTTCAAGTGCATTAGACAGTGAATGAAAAGGATTATCATACGAAATTTTTTTGTTGGGATAAACCAGTCAGAGATTTATATAGAACACGAATGATATGGGTCAAGACATTGAAACATTGTGAAAAATGCGTGAAACAAAGTTTATGAAAACGAAGACATTAACTTTGAGCAACACACAATAAAAAAGGTCGTGGTATGATAAATATTTTCTACCGCTATGAATCAAGTTGTTAATGCGATAGACAGGATCTTCGATCCGCGGGTTCACACGAGAGTCGTCGATTTGTCGGTTCACGAGATATTTGCAGGTAGAGAGGGCTAGCAGAGTTACAAAACAAAGATCTCGCCTGGATTGTAATCTTATAGAACCTTATTCTTTACTCAGGCATGAAAAACAACTGAAAATCTTCACTGTCTAATCATATTCAGGTTACAATATTCGGGATAATCCGACGTCAGTTATCACCTACCGTAATAATTGCTGTATAATATAAAAATAATGGCACACGTAAAACTAGCCATAATTAAAAATTTCTCTCGGAATAATTTAATAAAAATTCACATTTACAAAACGGCAACCTTAAAAAGAGTTTTTTTTTCTCAGTCGCCGGCACGCAAATCTCTCGAACAGAAACTTTTGAAAATTCGATCATAAAAATATAACGAATCGGTCAACATTCGGTTGAAGTAAGTAAGAGCCCTTGAAACGCCTCGGGCTGTGAAATGTTGTTTAGGCGGCGAATATAGTTACGATAGATATTTTGAACCAATATGATTCTTCGCAAAGAACTAAACTAGTAGTACCGACTGCTGACTGTACACGTTGAAAATTGTGTCCGACTTTCCGTTCCATTGAAAAATCGAGCATGCGACTCGATCCGTTACAAAAATTCTATTGTAATACAGTTACCACGCATTCTCGAGCATCACGCATCCGACAAATTTATGTAGTAGTCGTAGGAGAGAAAAAAAAGTCGCCCGTGTGTTCACAACAACAAAACATTTCCCACGAACCGTTTACGTGTACTGTACAGTACCTAGAACTCGATGAGATGAGATTTAGTACCGAATAATTGTTTCATGTGATGCGTTGTGGTGCCAAAAATTGGAATCACATGATGATCATACTTTACCGTAGTAAATGAAGCGTGAATGAAACCACGCCCGATGAAACTTCTTTTTTTGTTCCGAGAAGTAGCGAAATACAGTCGCGAGGTTATTCGTCAGAACAATGTTCTAATTGGCGCTGTACAAGTTTTGTAATTCAAAGAAATAGGGCGAAGACCAGTTGGCACCATGAAAAATATAAAATACCATTGTCCACTTTTAATAGATCTTGAAAAGGGCCGAGCGACGGACGACGACAACGCGAGAACCCGTAAAGACGAACGTCGTGCGAAATCACTTGTAATCGAAATGATGCGTAAATATAAATGAGCATTGTTCCGAATTTAACCGGTTTGGTAAACAAAAATTGCAAGAGACGATGAAAAAACGAGCAAAAAATCCGAGCAACCACTCATCGTGACGGCATAAAGTAAAAATGAACATCGCACTTTACACTCGCTGTTTGACATGACAAAGTTCATCCAAAATTTTTTTCATCAAGCTATCGACTTTGGTGCACAAGTGTCTTGAGTTTTCTGTTCACTTTACATTCAGGTTGACGAAAACGAAACACTTTACACTGGTAAATTTCGGTCGTTCATAAATTATTCACAATGCTGCCGCTGCTATGACAATAAAAAGCTTACGAATAACTCAATTACAATCCAAACGGGTTGACAATGGAGAACAATAATTTATTCAACATTCGGTGACTTAACGACCGATTGTCATTGTCGAACCAGGTAGACGATAGATTCCGCTCGAGCAGAGAGATTGTTCAAGAAAAAAATATCTCAAAGAGACGGAAATTATGCTCGTTTCCAATAGAAATTGTTTGATTTATTGTTTTATATGCTTGAATTTCGTCCACTTTTGCGATTTAAGCAAAAGTTTATATGGAAATTTGATTAAGAACCTTTTCGAAAATTACGACAAGGGTGTCAGGCCTGTAGCCGGTTCGGGACAATCTATACAAGTTGGAATCAAATTCGGAATCATTCAGCTGCTTAATGTGGTCAGTAAATATGAAAAACTAATTGGCTGAATCTTCTAAACAAGCATTTTCACGTTCTGAAGCTCGTCTGTTTCAGGAGGATAAATCAAAGACGGTGGAATGTGTTTGCTTCATGGCACTGGCAAGAGCAAGCCACAACAAGCTGCTTACAGTATATGATCATGAATTCTGTTTTAGGCTTGGAAAGATGAACTGCTAACATGGAATCCGCCTGATTACAATAATATCACGCAATTTCGATATCCTCATTATAGTGTTTGGAAGCCCGACATCATCCTGACGAACACGTATGCCAGGTCTAGAATTTTGTTTTCAAATACAATTAACTTGCACTTTTCAGACCAGACTTAAACGACGGGTCGGTTATTGACAAAGCATCAACGAACGTGATCATAAATTCAAACGGCAGGATTGATAATACGTTCACCGTGGTCTATAAAGCAACATGCTATACCATGGATGTGAACAATTTTCCATTCGACCATCACAACTGTTACTTCGATTTTAGCTCGTGGACTTATCCGCAAAACGAGTTGGACATTTTCGACGGTAGCGATCTGTTCGACGTTACTGATAGTATGCAATTTTTGCCAAATTCCGAATGGGACTTGACGATTTCGAGTAGCGAGAAGATCGTTGAAGACGATGTAGTTGAAAATACGACTTATCCAACTTGGCGAATTCACGTGTCTTTGCGAAGAAAGCCGTTGTACTTCTTGATCAATATGATCATACCGACGACTATAACTTGTTTCGTTTCGTTTTTGGGCATGTTCAGCCCGTCGACGAGCTCGGGCGAGCGAACTGAGAAGGCATTTTTGGGCATTACGACGCTGCTAGCCGTGTCCCTGCTCATGTTGACTGTGGCGGCGCAAATGCCAGTTACATCAAATGCTGTTCCACTTATAGGTACATCCAAGAGGAGGTATCCACTTATGAGCTAATTCATGAAGAGCTTTATAAAGCAACATGCTAAAAGCAAAATCCTCTAAAAGGCTCATTCGTGATTAGGTCAACTCTTTGTTTTCTGCAGGTTATTTTTTGGGAGTGTATATCCTCATGATAGCCCTCGCAATTATATGTACGACTGTAATTATGCACGTTGATGTTTATGGACTAAAAGGAAAGCCATTGCCTAAGTGGGCTAAAACTTTGTTTTTGGTGAAGCTCGGCAAGTGGATGAGGGTGTACGATATTCCTGCTGAACAGCAAAATTCAGAAAAAGTAAATTTGCATACACCAACATCCACTCTTTCTGACGTGCTCTTTATTTTTGGATAGTTGCTCAACTCTGCATCGACATTTACGTCGTTCTCAAATGATAAAGAAGTCGTTGGCGATGAAAAAAATCAAAATGAATTGCTAGCTGGCGTTCACAGCATGCTAAGTGTTCATTTTCAAAATCTCTACAATGTCATCAGGGAGAAGAAGGAACATAAAAAAGAATTCGCTCGTATCAGAGAAGAATGGTCCCAAGTCAGCACAGTGTTGGATAAAATATGTCTTTTTTTATTTGTTACTGTTAGCACAGTGTTTAGTATTGTTTTATTGAGTAGGAAATAAATGTCGAAAGCACTCTCTATTCTCGTTAACTAGTCATTTCACTTAACGTCCTCGAGACACGAGAAAATTGTATTTTGTTTCCTGTGTTGAGCAATTCATGCAAAAGAATTAAATCGACTGATCAAATATTCACTAAAATTTCAACTTTTCCAAAAGAGGGTGATGCCATAATTATACGTGTCAAAATTTTTTTGAAGTAATACAGAATTGATTCAAAGTTTAAATAAATAATTGTGATTGTGATTATGATTAATCACAATTAAAGTGGGGTGATTAATTGCAATATTGTGATTGTGATTATTTTCTCGATTTTTTTCCTTTGCTTATTACTTGCTTTTCGCAGTTTTCATGACCATTCAGATATTTTTTGAGTGTAGTATCGATTTGTTGAAAGTGCTTCAGTGAAAGTTAATTGCTTGTCTTTACCGGAAGCTTTTGTGATTCATGCAGAGAAGATTCTTCAGCAGCTATTTTGTTTTTTACTTTGATAAAACGATAAGTGATGACATGTCATATGCTTATGTGTATTTGTAGAACTTTTCCCTTTGATTGTAATATTATGGATTAGTTTTCTGCCCAACGCCAACTTGACAAGACGTCGTCCCTCTGTTTAAAGTAGACCAAACACAAAAACAACAAACAAACAAACCAAACAGTAGACCTCTTACTCTTAGAGCCAGCTAAGATTGGCACGAATATTAATATGCATATGCAAAGTTTGCATACAGGTATTTGTAAATGTGATAAGCACCAAGCAACAATGGGCTGCTGTTGCATGCAGACCGTGAGTCAGCACAAAACAATAAATGAAAAAAATTTAAAGTGAATGAGTAGGGCTGTCGCGGCGCGGCCCTTCCGCTGGCAGTGGAACATGAACATCAATCGTGCCGC